>PVIH01000909.1:0-281563 GCA_004025045.1 Sigmodon hispidus
TGTGTGTGTGTGTGTGTGTGGTGGGGGGTCTTGCTGGTATTAGCTGTGGCTCTTTGGGTTCCTGTTTGAGCAGGTGTGTTTCTAGGCAGAGATGGCTCCTGGCATAGAGTAGAGCCAGAGGGAGCTTGGTCAGTCTGTTAGGACCGCATTGGGTGAGGGTGGGCTTCAGATGTCCCAGTAGGGAGGGTGCTGGAACCTCAAAACTTCCCAGCTTGAGTGAATGCTTCTGAGTATTTCCTTAAGATTAGAGCTAAAAATATCAGCTCAAAAGGGCACTGAAAATGAAATGGGAGGAAGGGATATGGGTGGGTTGGGTTTTTTTTCCCTTTCTGCTGTTATTAATCATTTATACAATTGGTAAGAGAAAACAATCCCTTTAATACTAATGCTAAGGCTTGGTGGTGACTGCTCTTATCCACTGAGCCATCTCACCCGCCCTCTGTTACAGAGGTTTTTGTTTTTGTTTTTCTAAAGCAAATATTAAACAAGTTTATTTGTTTTATCAATTTGGCAGATTAAAACAACAAATTAGGCATAAAAAATGCTGAGAGAGAGAGAGAGTGTGTGTGTGTGTGTGTGTGTGTGTGTGTATGGAGTGGCACACTCCTTTAACCCTGGCACTCAGGCAGGGGGAGTTTGAGGCCAGCCTGGTCTATAGAGCCAGTTCCAGAACAGCCAAAGTTACAGTGAGACACTTGTTCCGAAAAACAAAAAAGAAAAGAAAAATGCCAAAGCAACAGTGGCAGGGAAGGAGCACGTGGGGGGAGGGGCTTCTGCAGCTCCTGTAAATACTTTGGACCACTCAGGGTTCACTGCCATCGGGGACAGTTATTGCACTCAGGAAACCGGCGTTGTGAGACCGGGATAAAATGGGTGACCTAGGTTTTCAAAAGATGTGCCTTTTTGAAGAGATGGAAACGGCGGCGGCGACAGTTTGAGTGGCCTCTGACTTCACACTAGCTGTGGTGTGATCCTTCTGGAGGCTCTAAGGACAGACAGGACCAAAGCCAGGCTTCTCCTGAAACCAAAAACTAAGAGCCACCCAACCTGACCCTGCACGTGGCTCCACCCAACACCTGGTGACCCTGCCCGCCCCGCCCCCGGACCACGTGGCTCCACCCCAACACCGAGAGGCCCCAGCCTGCCCTGCCCAGTGTGCACGAGGCCCCACTCATTACCTCCAGGTTCAGACCAAACTCACGCACGTGGCGCATCACAGCCCTTGAAACCCTCCCCTACTTTACGAGGCCCAGACCCTATCCAGACACTTGGCCCCACCCCACACCTGGGGCCCTAGTCCGCCCCGCCCACTGTACTGGTGTTGGGGGCTATCCCCAACATCGAGACCCCCCCAACACGTGGCTCATCCAACAAGCAGCGGCCTGCCCAACGCCAGAAGCACCCCATCTCCAACTCCACCTGAGCTCACCGCCCCACCAAGTCTGCCCTGCCACGCCCTCCGCACCTGGGTGTAGTGGCCGCACATGTGGCCGGGCTCGCAGGCGGCAGTGCTGAGATTGTAGTGTTCACGCTCCTCATACCAGTTCTCCACGGCCAGCGGCACGTCCATGCCCTCATCGGTGATGGCGAACATGTTCTCTCCGCGCCGCCCGCGCTCCTTGTTGTGACCCCACACGCATTTCTGTGCGTAGGCCTTGGCGAAGGCGGCTAGATCGCTGTCCCACCTCTGCAGGGTAGCAAGGGACAGGTGAGGGTAGTTAGTAGGCTGGGGGTGTCCTGGACCCTCGCTAGACCACACACTGGCTCGCCGCACCACCCCTTTGCAAAATGACTCGTGCCTTTTCTCAGGAATCTGCTTCCCGTGGGGTTCAGTGGAATTGGGAGAGTGGCACCTCAGGCCCTGGGGTTCCTCTCTTACCCCTTACAGGGCATGGCGGAGGACTGATGCCCATTGTGATCTCACTCTGAGTGTTCTGGTTAGCTGGTAGGGTCGGGGGATGGTAGAGATGCTCGGAAGATTTGCAGAGAGATGTTGGAGGACTGGTGGTTTGTTGTGGTCCATGCATCTGACACAGGGCAGCACCCCACTGCCGAGGCCCTCCCTGGCAGGCACTCTGCCTCGGTGTTCACCTCCCTTCATTGGATCCCTCTGCACGGACGGAACTGTCCCTGTATGGCACACTGAGGGTCCCACACTTCAAGTTGTCAGAGCCTTGCCTGACTCCAGGTCGGTGTTCTCCAGTGGAGACGGCAGGTGGGAGAACGGGAAAGGGCAGTTTTGTTTAGAGCGCCTCTGCCCCTGGCTGGGAGAAGATGGAGGACCACCAACAGGACATCTGACCCCAAGGACTGAGGACGAGGCCTGGATCCCATTAAGTTCTGTCCTTGGCCTCTCCTGGAAATGGTTGTCTGCTGTGGCTCTTGTTCAACTGTCTGCCCGCCCCCGCCCCCCCTCCAGCTTCCAGAGCCGCACAGCTGAAAAAGCAAACGCTTGGGGAACAGAGAGGTGGGACTGGGGGACCACGCTCCCTTCCCAGCTCCTGGGGCCCTCATGGGACGCACTACTGCTATACCTTAGTGAGTCCTTTTAAAAAGTAATTATGTACATACTATTAGGTGTGTGTGTGTGTGGGTGCTTGTGCACTGGTACACCCCCAACAGCGCCTACAGGAAGGTCAGAGGACAGCTTTTGGGAGACCCCCCCCCCAGGGAGGGAACTGGGATCATCAGATTACTTTTGTTAGCACATTTACCTGATGAACATGTGGCTGTTCCTGCTTTGGCCATTTGTTTCAAATCACAGCCCCTGGACCCGGGCAGTAGAGGGTAATGGGGGTAGAAACTGGGATCTGAGGGTCTAGGGTGATCTGCAGGGCTCCAGGGTAGACAGGCTAAATGATAAGGTGCTGGGGGGGCACCCTGAGCAAAGTGTACACTGGGCAGCAGAGTGTGCAGTGTCTACAGATGGGAAATGACGAGTCTGGATCTCAGCACTGATAACTAGTATCCAGCTTTGGATTTGTCTGCAGTTCCCGGTTGCCAAGGACAACGAGGTTGAAGACGGTGTGACAGTGCTGTGAACACTGCTTGATCTGCGGGGCAGGGATTGCCATACCTAACTGTCCATCAGGAAGAGGCTCCCCTCAGAGCCACCAAGCCCCAGGGGACAAGCTGAAGCTATCACCAGAGAACCAGCTCTGCTGCTTTATTTCTCAGGTGACTTGGCTCTGGGGTTCCAGGCCAGCAGAGGGTGTCTGGGGGCAGGGTGGGAGCTGGACCAGTCAGAGTTCTTCAAGGGCAGAAAGGGAGGGACTCTCACTTTATCAGCTGAAATAAGCAGACGTATTGTCCCAGCCCTGTCATCTGATCCAGACAGGCCTGCCACCACCCTGCCTCTGGCTCTTGTTGTCTGTGTGCTTCTCTCGATGATGTTGTATAGACAGTTTGTATTTGTGTTATATATGTACTTTGTATTTCATAGCATGCAGTATAGACAGTTTGTATTTGTGTTATACATGTACTTTGTATTCCACAGCATGCAGTATTACACGTATGCGGATGGGCTTAGGACCTCATTTCGTGCATGAGAAACTAAGAGTCCACATGGGTACAATGTGCCCTAATCCACCAGTCTCGGAGCTGCAGACAGCACCTGAACTGTGGCCCTGCGCCTGCTCCCTCCTCTTCTTTTCCTGGGGGGATTCTCAGACCATTCACAAAGTGCTTCCCCTCCAGGTCATCATATCTTAGGGAGAGTTGAGGAGGAGGCCACTGGTGTGGGGAGTCAGGGCTTAGGCAGGAGCATAAGTCTCTGGAGCCTCAGTTTCCTCATCTATATGATGGGGCTGCTTCTGAGGACCAGCATCAGGGACTCTGTCTCTGACCAGGGGAAGGAGTCTGAGAGAGCATCCCCATGAAGAGTGAGGTAAAGGCTGTATCAGGCTGCGCCCAGCACCCCTCCGGTCCCAAGAGATGGGTACTCAGTTACACTCACCATCTGCAGCATGTCTGAGGCTGGTGGGGACACCTGGGCACGGTAGAAGTTGTGAAGCTTCACCATGATTTGCTTCTCATGCTCCGTGAGGGATGAGGTGGGGCCAGTGGCAGTCAGCAGCAGTAGCAGTGAGGGCAGCATCACCCAGAGGCTGCAGGAGCTGTGCATGGTGGCCAGCCCTCTGTCTCTCTGCATCAGGGGTCTGGCGGCTGAACTTAAAAGTCCTTCCCACACAAGCACCACCCTAGCTGGGGTGGGGCAGCAGGGGATGTGTCTGGAGGACCAGCCCGGCTCACACAATGTCTCCAGGAGGGCTGGGTGCCTTGGTTCTGGACCAGAGTTGAGTCCACTCCCCTGGAATCCTTGGCAACAGCCTCCTTTCTCTCAGTAATGGGGGCTCAGGCCAGGGGCTGTGAGCTCCATGGTCCCTCTTGAGGTGTGGACAATCCCGGAAACAGCTGCAGAGCTGTGGCTGTGGCACCCGGGTAACACCCACTAGATAGAGAACAGGATGAGGAACCTTACAGATCTGCTTCCCCACCCCAGAATTAGGTAAGATGGAAGGCTGCCGGTACCATTGGAAGAACGAGGGAGGGTCCAGCTGTGTGGGTCCCTAGGTCCTACCCACAGTGATGTCTGTTGTAGAACTGAGTCTTGACAGCAACATTAAGTGCCCGCTCGGGTCCTCTGCAAGAGCAGCAGACCCCCTTAACTGCAGAACCTTCTCTCTAGTCCCAGTACAGCCTTCTAACTAACACTGGGAATATCCACGAGAACAAAAAAGAAGCTGAGTGGTGGCGGTGATGGTGTCTCTCTCCATGAGCTTTCCATTATGTAGCCCAGGTTATCCTTCTGCAATTGCAGGTGTCTCCTCTTCATTTTTAGAAAGATATTCTCTAAGGACATGACATGTGGAGTTGAAGATTTGAGGACACTTGAGGGTGACAGCTTAAGAACGAATAGGAGCTTGTTCTGCCATCTTGGCGCCTGTGGAGGCTGCTGGGAAAGGACTTCTAAAAGGCAAACATGTCTGGCAGGCAGGCTGTGGTGCAAGGCCATTGTTGCAGGCTGTAAGCAAGGTCTCCAGAACCAGAGGAGCACACAGCTCTTCTTAAAACTGAAGGTGTTTATGCCCGAGATGAAACTGAGTTCTACTTGGGCAAGAGATGGGCTTATGTGTATAAGACAAAAACAGCACCGTGACACCTGGAGGCAAACCAAACCAAACCAGAGTCATCTGGGGAAAAGTAACAAGGGCCCATGGAAACAGCGCCTGGTGCGTGCCAAATTCCGAAGCAACCTTCCTGCAAAGGCTATTGGACACAGAATCCCAGTGATGCTGTACCCTTCCTGGATTTATACTAATGAAAAGTAAATGAATAAGTCTCTGGGCAGGTGGGGAAGAGCCTGCCTACATGGCTCTCCCTTTTCTGAGCCTCACTGGAGGCCCCCTCTTTATAGTTCTCTTCCCAGTGTGCTCTACACTGGATTTGCTCCTTGGGGTGACTTCGTGCCTACCGTTCTGATCCATTTTCTGTTGTTCCATGGTTTTTTGAGAGCATCTTGTTTTCTGGTACTTAGTTCAGTTTCTCAGGCTTCTCAAAAAGCTGGAGAGACTTGTGCAGCTGGACCCCGTCCCTCTCTATAGCATATAAGCACCAGACACTATAGTTAGTACATAAATGTCCCCCATAGTCTCATACTTGGTCACCAGCTGCTGGTGCTGTTTTGGATGCTTGTGGAACCTTTAGGAGGAAATGGACCATGGGGTGGGGCTTACGGTTCTCCTATAGCCGCCTCCACTTCCTGACCACTCTGTTTCCTGACTGAAGATGCAATGTGGTGCCTCCCTGCCAGGATGAATTGCTTTCCTTCTTAAACTTTGATCCCAAACAAACTCTTCTGCCCTTCAGGTGCTTGTCAGGCATTTGTTACAGCTAGACAAAAACTCAGAGGTCCCTGGTATGGTGCTCAGCTCCAAAGGAGATGCCCAGCTAGCAGGGACCAAGCTGCGGAGCACCAGGAGTGAGGTGAGCAGGATGAGCATTGAAGTGGCTGCAGGCTGAGAGGCCACCTCTGCTCCTCAGGCTTCTTGTGGTGAGGGTGCTCACCCAGTAGGCTGCTGCTGCTGTCACTCAGGTGGGCAGGAGAGGAGTAGAGACCACCCCACCTCCCTCAGAATGCTACATGCCTCAGCCCTGGAAGAAATGTGTCTTTGTTCTTTAAAACTAGGCCGGCACGGAAAGGACATTCACTGCTGGGAGTCCTTAGTGGTTTGAAGGCTCTGCTTGGTGTGGGTCTGTGCTGAGACTGTGAGCATCCCTGGGGTGAGGTCTGCAGGGTTCGGGATGGAGCTGGGTTGTGGGGAACGTGGGAGACAATCCCAAGGCATCCATTGGCTGCTCCTGATTGGCCCAGCTCAGGGTCTTGGCTCTGTCCTCCCAGCACAAAAGGCAGGCCTCAGAGCTAAGGGTCGGGATCCAGCTGCCAGCCGAGGCCAGCTGTGTGCTCCACTGGTAGCTTGGAGAACACCTGTCTACAGAGGAAGGAAGCCAGGCCTGTCCTGGCCCCACCCAATGTCACCCTCTTGGCAAGCCGGAAGTGAGGTTTGTTGGTCCCACTTGGGGGGCTTACCAACCTGGGTCTGACCTGAGTGTCCTAGCTCTTGCATTTCTGTTTTCTCTTGCCTTAAATTTTATTGCTTGTATTATGTAGTGTACATGGAGTGGGAGCGTGTGCGTGCCAGGCCAGGCCATGCGTGTGCCGGACACTAGTAGGGCTGGTTTGCTCCTTCTACCACGTGGGTCCTGGGGATGGAATCAGTGGTCAGGCTCAGCGACAGCATTCTTACCCAACAAGCCAGCTCACTGGCCCTTTCCCTTGGTTTTAATAATTTCATTTTTAGTATTTCTTCCTAGTGGAGGTAAAATCAAGGATTTTTAAAAAATGAGGGGGGGGCAGGAGATGGTAAGCTGCAGCCAGGAAAATGTTGGGGGGGGGTTGAAGAGGAAAGGACATGGCCTTAAAAGAGCAGAGACTCTCTCTCACTGTTGAGCTGGAGAGCAAAGGTTAGCAACAAGTCCTATATGGGCCGTGTTCACGAGTACTTTTAAAATACAATAGAGTCTGGAGAGGTGGCTCAGTGATTAACAGCACCGGCTGATCCTGCAAGGATCTAAGTTCAGTTCACAGTACCCAAATGGCAGTTCATAACTATCTGTAACTCTAGTTAGTTCTAGGGGCTATCATGCTCTCCCCTGAATTCTGTAGGCACCAGAAACTCTTATGGTGCACATACATACACACAGGCAGAACACTCATATCCAGAAAACAATAAGTCCAAAAAGAAATTAAAAACCTAACTGGTGAGTACTGTGTGCTGAATTGAGAATGTACCCACAGAAGCAAAAGGTCTAGCCTGGGCTACCACAGGAAGCGTAAGTCCTTGCAAAGACAGGGTAGGGGGCTGGGGTGTGACTCAGCACACTCTGTGCTTAGCATATTCTAACCTAAGGCCAAAAAAAATTTTGTAAATGAATAAATAAATAAATAAGGAGAAAAGAAAGATGATAACTAGAAAGTGGGTGGAAAGGAATAGAGAGAGAAAGAGAGAGGGGGAGGAGGGAGGGACAGAGAAAGGGGGAGGAGCAGCTTCTGAAAGACAAAAACAAAGGGAAAGGAAGCGACGGGAGGGAACAAGGTCTGGCAGCCGGAGAAACAGGCCACTCCCCGCAGCCCTCTGAGTTACGGAAGAATGAGATGACATGGATTCCAGAAAGTGAGCCTCCAGGATGAGAGAACAGAAAGAAATGAGAGGAACACACAGCTGGGAATACAGTTCGTGTTCTGTTTTTTTATGTCGAGACAGGGTTTCTCTGTGTAGCCCTGGCTGTCCTGGAACCTGCTTTGTAGACCAGGCTGGCCTCGAACTCAGAGGCCCACCAGCCTCTGTCTCCCAGAATGCTAGGACTAAAGGCGTGTGCCTTTAATTAGAAAATAGTTAAATAGAAGGCTTGAGAAAGTCACAGTAAATAAGTTGGTTTTTTTTTTTTTTTTTTTTTTTTTTTTAAGGTCAGAGATATAATACAGAGAATGAGTGCAGATAGACTCAAAAACAAGTCCTCATACTGTTAAAATAAAAATAAGAATTCACAGCAGGGTGGAAGTGACACCCCTTTAATCCCAGCACTCAGGAGACAATGGCAGGTGGATCTCTGAGTGTGAGGCCAGCTTGTTCTTCAGAGCGATTTCCAGGACAGCCAGGCTACAGAGAAACTCTGTCTGGGGTGGAGGGGGGGGGGGAGAAAGTAAGGATTCATTAAATAAACAAACAAGGCATTCAAGACTGCTTAGCAATGAACACTTACTGCTCTCAAATTTGGCTCCCAGGATTCATGGTGGCAGCTCTCAACCAACTGTTAATTCCTGCTCCAGAGGATCAAGTGCCTTCCTCTGGCCTCTGCAAACACTTACGGTACACTATATACACACAGACACATCAGCAAAGGTAAATAAATAAGTGGGTTCCTGAGAGACAGCTCCTAAGAGCATTGACTGTTCATCCAGAGAATCCAAGTTTGATTCCCAGCACCCACATAGAGGCCCACAATTGTCTGAACTATAATCTCAAGGGATCTAGCCGCCTGTTTTGGCCTCTGCAGGCATCAGACACTCAACATGGTATGCAGGTATGCATGCAAACAAAATACCCATACACACAGGAATTAATAATTAAAAATAAAAGAATGTGTGATTTTGACAAAAATAAGCCATTATGCTAGAAAAAAATGACACTCGGTGAAATATCTGTTTTGAGCTCAGCGTCCAGAGGCTCATTAGTGAGACTATTAGGAGCCTAAAGAACATGTCATGTTGGAGGAATGTGCAGTCGTAAAATCTAGCTTCGACTGAGCTAAAAAGGACATACTAACATTCAAAATGTTATCATGGGACGGGAATCATAACGTCTAATTAAAATAGCCTGAGGGTGTCACTCAGTTATAGAGCACTTGCCTGTCATGAATGAGGCTATCAGCTTGACCCCAGCATCACAACCAATCTCTCCAATTATATATACACACACACATTTTATTTGTGAGATTATTTTATGTGTGTGGGTGTTTTGTCTGCATGAATGTCTGTGCACCATGTATATGTCTTGTCCCACGAGGGCAGAAAAAGACTTCAGATCCCCTGGAAGTGGAGTTAACAGTTAGGAGACTTCATGTGGATGCTAAGAGCTGAACTTGCGTCAGCCAGTGCTCTTAACTGCTGACTCCTCTCTCCAGCCCTCTTTTCTATTTTTTCATTTATTTCATATTTTTTTTGAGACACCCACATATTCTAGGCTGGCTGCAGCTAAGGATGACCTTGAGATCCTGGTCCTCCTGCCTCCGTCTTAAGTGCTGGGACTGCACATGTGCACTGTGCCAAGTTCATACAGTGCGGGATGAACCAGGTTTTTGTGTAAGCAGAGGTGTCTGAGTTAGGATCTCTACTGCTGTGACAAACACCAAGACTGAAGCTACTTGGGGAGGAAAGGGTATATTTCAGTTTACAGTTATAGTCCACCATCAAGCAGTCAGGGCAGGAATCTGGAGGCAGGAATCTGGAGGCAGGAATTGATGCGGAGGCCATGGAGGGTGCTGTTGACAGGCTTGCTCCTCAGGGCTTGCTCAGCTTGCTTTTTTATAGAACCTAGGAGCACCAGCCCTGGGGCAGTACCTCCCACAGTGAACTGGGCTCTCTCCCATCAATCATCATTCAAGAAAATGCCCCATAGACTTACCTACAGGTCAACCTGGTGACGAAATTTTTCTCAATTGATTTTCTCTCTTCCTAAATGACATTGCTTGTTGTTAAGATGACATACAGTTGTCATGGCCTACATCTCCAGTCCCCTAAAATAACTGTGCATGAGCGTGTATCTGGATCCAATCCTACAGCTTCCAGGAAACCCCAGCCAAAACTCAGAGCTCTTGGTTACTGTTACCAAAGCCGACTCTTGAGTCCACACTGGGCAAAAACCTCAGAAGACCCCACGCAACACAGAGGAAAAAGATGGCATTACCGACACCAGGGTTTGATATAAAGCACCACTGTCATACAGCATCATCCTTGTAAAAGAATTCACAGGGAGCAGTGGCACACAGGAGTCCACAGGGGTGGCTGGCAGGGAGCAAAGGCATCACTATGTGGCAAAGATGGCTTTCTGGACAAACAGGGCCAGGGCAACCAGGAACTGACATGCAAAAACAAGCCTGGATCCAGACCTTTCACTCACCACAAAAGTGAACTATTTGGTCCCCAGGACTGAGGGAGGAAAAAAAAACAAAACAAAAACAGGAAAATAAAGAGGTAAAGCCCACAGAATGGATTATGCAGAGTGAAAAACTAAAAACTAGACGAAAACCTAGAGTATAGAGGTGATGCTTAAAAAAAATATTTCTTATTATATGTGTATGGTATTTGTCTGAATGTATGATACCACATGTGTGCAGTCCTCACAGAGGCCCAAAAAAGTAAGATCCCCTGACTGGAGCTACGGATAATTATGAGCCACCACGTAGCTACCAGGAATTGAACTCGGCAAGAGCATGGAGCCATCTCTCCAGGCCCACAGGAGACTTTTGTATCCAATATTAAAGGCATAATCCATGAGCTGGTTTGACTAAGATAGAGAACTTCTCAGCTAGATGTGATGGCTCAGACTTGTAACCCAGAGCTCAGAAAGGTGAGGCAAGAAGATTGACAGCTGAGATTAGCCTGGGCTTCCGTGGGATTGGTTCAGGAAAACCACACACAGAGATATGGTAAACTACTTTAAAAAGACAATGTTGCCAGGCAGTGGTGACACATGCCTTTAATCTCAGCACTTGGGAGATAGAGGCAGGGGAATCTCTGTGAGTTCCAGGCCAGCCTGGTTTACAAATCAATAAGGGATGATTACCAAAACATACAGAAAACTCATAAACATAAGAAAACAACCTAACTTAAAAATGGACAAAGGAACTGAGGAGACTTCTTTCTTTAAAAAAAAAATTAGATTTATATTTTTATGTATGAGGGCTCTGCATGCCAGAAGAGGACCCTATTATAGATGGTTGTGAGCCACCATGTGGCTACTGGGAATTGAACTCAGGACCTCTGGAAGAGCAGCCAGTGCTCTTAACCTCTGAGCCACTCTGAGGGAACTTCTTAATAAATATATGCAGATGGCAAATAGCGACAGTGTTCTTCATCATAGGTCACTAGGGAACTACAAATTAAAACAGTAAGACAATAATACCAGTAACACAGACCAGACAGAAGAGCCAAAATCCAGACATGGACGTCAGCAAGTGCTGGCAGAGATTGAACGAAACATCTTGGGTAAGAGTTAATGCAGAGACTCATGACTAACCAGAGTGCTGAGCCCCGGATGAGAGCTCTACCAGCTATTCCAAGCTTGGCTCCGAGCACACTGCAGGAGATGGGGAGGACACAATGTAAGAGGTGGATTGTAAAATGCTGTCTTTTGGACACTGTACTCATCACAGCAGTTGTAGTCAAAACCTGAGCAAGCTGGGGCTTGTCACTATCTCTTAATGGGTGAGAGGGGGGCTAACAAGGTCCCAAACATCCCTGCAGAGCTGTACTAGCAGTTTATAGTTGCTGGGCAGGGGTGTCATTTCTTCATCTGGGTAGCTGATGGTTAAGTTATCCACATACCAATAAATAACCCCCTACCTATGCTTATGTAGGCAACCCTAATTAAAACAGTAACAGAGTACACGAGAGTGGATGGGAACTTGTCAGGAAGAAGAGATTAGTGGAAACAATAAAAGGGACCAAAATGCATCATATACATGCATGAAATTGTCAAAGAATTAAAAAAAAAAATCTCCTCTCATTGTTAGTAGAATACAGGATGGCTCTAGCCACTTGGTAAGAATCTGATGGTTTCATAAAAATTCATTATGTGTGCTCTTACTGCAGATCTAACAATTATACACCCAAGTGAAATGGAAACATGTCTGCACAAAACCAGCACATAACACATTCTAGCAGCTTTGTAACTGCCCAAACCTAGAGGTAACCAAGAATGCCCACCCATAGATGCATCGGGACATCCAGGCAATGGAGTGTTGAGCAGCACAGAAAAGCATCGAGTTCTCAAGCTGAGATATGGAAGGAAGGATCATGTCTATTACTAAGAAGCAAGTCTGAAAGCCACATATTGATGATGAGCCTATCATAAGGCATTCTGGGGAAGGCAAGCCTACCAGGATAACGAAAGAAGATTGTTTTCAGAAGCCAGAGGGTGGGAAGATGGACAGATAAGTAGAAACTATTGCATGTGCCAGAGGTAGCAGTGCACACCTTTAGCACCAGCAAAAATAGAGGCAGGCAATCTCTGTGAGTTCAAGGCCAGCCTGGACTACACAGTGAGTTCTAGGATAGCCAGGGCTATGTAGAGAGACCTTGAATCAAAAATGAACAAACAAAAACAACCAACCACACACAGTACTATAATGGGTGATTGTTCAAGCCAATACGGTGTGGAATAGCAAAGGTGAAGTGACCCTGGGGTAGACTGTGGACTATAGGTGGTAATGTTTCAGTTGTAAGGAATATTCCACCCTGGTGCGGGATGTTGGGATATGGGCAAGCTGTGTGTCATGGTGGGAACTCACAGTCTTACTTGATTTTGCTGTGAACCTAAAAACTGCTCTTAAAAAAAAAAAAATATGACAACTAAAACCTTAGCCTGCACATTTCCAAGAATCGCGATGGTCTGGCGGAGATGGGCACAGCAAGTGAGGATGGAAATGGAGCAGAGGACACTGCAGCTGGAGGAGAGGCCACAGGGAACAGGAGGTAAGTGGCACTTGTGCTCTAGAGAGACTGCGGTGGCAGCTTGCTCGAGCAAGAACTGGGCAGGTAGGGAGTTCTTAGAGTGATCAAACCACAGCACAGCCACGGGGCTGGAGTCCCCAGGATGTGTGCCGATTCAAAGCAGGGGCTGAGAGCGAAGAGTAGAGTCCTCGGGGGCAGGAGGTAGCCAGGATCACTGTGGACATGGTAAGCGAGGCACCCTCAGAGCATCAGAAGTAACTCTGGGCAAGCCTCAGGAGTGCTGTGCTCTGCCACGCAGGCTGGAGGAAGGTGAGGCACTGAAGGGAGCTCTCCTGGGCAGTTTGTGCAGAAGACAGAGAATGTCTAAGGGCAGAGGAGAGAGAAGACAGTGTCTCCTCAGTCTTGAGGTCCCAGAGATAGAGGCAGGCCTGGGGAGAGAGTGTGACCTAAGAAGCTGAGGGACAGAGCGGGAGGGAGGGACTAGTTAATGCTCTCAAGGGCTAAGATTAGCACTGAGAACAGGCTTTCTCCAGCCCCTGCAACATGGAGCCAGTGCTAATTGGGGACAGAGGTGTTAACATGTTTAATTCTGAGTAGGCGGATCAGTTATGACTGGAGTGCAGTGACTTCTGAAGAACAAACACTAGGGTGCTAATGAGCAGGAACATTCATTTTGTACAAATACTTAACATCAAGCTCCTCAGTGTATAATGCCAACGGCCACTCTGCAGGCTATGGTTCACCAGCAGTGGCATGGCTGGATTCATGGAGGCACAGCCACATCACCAAGAGAATGGATGAGAGAGAGAGCCAAGCTGGCAGCCTTAGGGGACCGCCCTCCTGAGAGCTGAGCACAGGCACTGGGAAGAAGCTTTTACTGTGAGGCGGCTCAGGCGCTACAGTGCTCACTACCTGGTGTATGTGAAGCTTTGGGTTTGGTCCTAGCTAGGCCTTTAACGCTAGTCGCATAGTTTAAAATATGATTAAAGATACACAATAAAACAGATTCAGATGAAGAAAACCTCTAAACAGGTTACAATATGTATAATAAAAAATATGTAGGCTTGGGAGAGAAAAAAAGGGGGTAGAGAAATTCCTTAAAAGAGAAATCAAGTAATAATTATAAGTCTCATAAATTTGGAAAATACACAGAGTCTGGATTATGTTTATTATTGTGTTTTCTTTTAATTTTTAAATTGTTAGTGAGCTAACTGCAGAAAGACAATTGATTGCAAAGGCTGCTAAGTTAAACCAATATACATATTTTATTTTTTAATGATTTATTTATTTTTATTTTATGTGAATTGTTGGTTTGCTTACATATATATTTATGTGAAGGTCTTGAATCCTCTAGAAGTGGAGTGATAGACAGTTGTGAGCTGCCATGTGAGTGTTGGGAATTGAACTCAGGACCTCTGAAAGAGCAGTCAGTGCTCTCAGCCACTGAGCCATCTCTCCTTGACTTTAAATTTTGAATCTAAGGATATGTTGCTTTGGAAAAGAGGTTTTTTTTTTTTGTTTGTTTGTTTCCACAGAAGATGAGAACCTGGGGATTGCTTCTAGGCTAATATGGTTTGATCAAGGAAGACCACCTGAAAAATCTCGATGGGAAGAGATGGTCACATCAGCTTTATAAGAGGTGACTAAAATAATCTAGTCTCAGGATCCCCATAAGATTGCCAGTGCCCCCCAAAAGCAGGAAGTAGTATGGAAAACTACACCCAAATTCCCCAAATATTGTTTATAAATATTTGTTTTCATTATATATTGTTAATAGTCATAGTCTCTTTCTAGGGAAAGAAAAGGAATATGATATAGAAATGATAAAAAAGTGAGGGCTGGAGAGATGGCTCAGAGGTTAAGAGCACTGACTGTTCTTCCAGAGGTCCTGAGTTCAATTTCTAGCAACCATATGGTGGCTCACAACCATCTATGATGAGATCTGGTACCCTCTTCTGTATAGTGTATACATAATAAATAAATAAATAATATTCTCTTTAAAAAGAGAAATGATGGGGGCTGGAGAGATGGCTCAGTGGTTAAGAGCACTGACTGCTCTTCCATAGGACCAGGATTCAATTTCTAGCACCCATGTGGCAGCTCACAAATGTCTGTAGTTCCAGTTCCTGGCAAATACCACCAAGGCAAATGAATAAATAAAAGTCTTCTTAAAAAAAAAAAAAAAGGTTAAAAAAGATAAGACTATTGAATCTACTTTAATCCAAAACACAGCTGTTAATCTCAAATACTTTACATTGGTATAGACTTTGGTTTACTGATACAAATTTAAGGTCAATTTTATTATACTGTATGTATATTTTTACTCTTGTCTAAAATATTATGCTTATGTAATGCATTTTAAATTGTAATGTATAACAAAGAAATGGATATTAATAGTCATCTATAATAAAACTTTTAGTCATGTTAGATTTTATTTAGAAATATAAAGATATATTTCAATTAGATGGTAATCTTGAAACACTTCGAAGACCTATAGAATGTGGCATTTAAAATATTTTAAGAACTTAGACTTTTATGGACAGTAAGACATATCTGCTCCTGGCAGTACTAATATACTTCAAGAGGATGATGGGCATTGAAAAAACTCCATGTGGAGTTTACTTTCTTTGTGGCAAAAGTTAGTCACTGGGCAAGAAATTGTTTTTGCCTTGGCTGCTTGACAGTATGCTGTATAAAATAGACATGTAGGACCTATAGAAAAGTGACCTCTGGAACTTTGCCAGAACAAGTCAAGATGGTCCTTCAGGTTTCTGCTTTGCAGAGAAAACTGCCAGACATTCTGCAGGACATGGCAAGAAGCGACTGATGAACTGTGTCAAAATGGATGAAACAGTCCTTCAAATTTCCTGTTCACTGAAAGGTATGCCAGAAACTCTAGGTCTGTAGACTGAAGATGGATGCCTTAATGTTACAAAGGAACAGGTGACTGTCCAGGAAGCCAGATGTCATCTCTGTCATTTTTAGAATTTGGAAGTTACTTACAATATCCTTTCTTACTCAGGTAATATTATATCCTTCTGTAGTCTTTGATGGGGGGCTGAAGATTACATAGTTATAATTATAGTTGTCCTTAGTTATAATAAAAGGTAAATTAGATGTGAAGCTTTGGACTCACAAGGATAAGGTAGATGATAGAATATTTTCTTTAATTTTGCTAAATACAAATAGATTAGATATTGTAACTGTAATTTTTACTTGATAGCTATTTTATTATATGTAATTTTGCTATGTTGAAATTGAAACCCTCCTTTTTGATCAGACAGAAAAGGAGAAATGCTGTGGGATGCTCTTCTGCATGTTGTGAATTAGCACTGGTTAATAAAAGGTTGTTTTGGCCTATGGCAAGCCATCTTAGAGACTGCTGGGAAATCCAAGCATAGATAAAGGGGAAGAAGGGAGGAGTCACACAGACTCTGTGAGCTGCTGCCCAAGGAAGCAAGATGTAAAGAAATACAGGTAAGCCATGAGCCCCGTGGCAATACATAGACTAATGAAAATGGGCTGAGTCAAGTTGAAAGAGCTGAGCCATAAGCCAAAGAGCTTGTAATTAATATAAGCCTTTGTGTGATTATTTGGGATCAAATGGCTGCGGAACTGCAGGCCCAGACAGACAGGCTAGAGACTTCTAACTACAAATCTTTATAACTTGGAAGTGGAAGAAAGAGGACCAGAAGTTCAAGATCATTTTTGGCTACATAAAGAGTTCAAGACCAGCCTGGGTTACATGAGACCATTAAAAAGTTCCATATATAATGCAGCAATGTCCCAATCATCTTTAGGGCTATGATGAGAGCCCATGAAAAAACTATGGTAAGTTCCATAACTGTGTATACAGCTTAGTGAGGGAGGCTGAGGGATAAGGCAGGAAAGAGGGAAGAAAGACAGTAAATAGAAGGAAATGAACTAAGATGGTTTAGAGGCTGGGCATAGAGGTGTACACCATAATCCCAGCGTGTGGGAGCCAGAGGCAGGCCGAGCTCTGCAAGTTACAGGCTAAGCCTGGTCTGTATAATAAGTTCTAGGTGAGCTAGGCCTAGAGAGCTTGTCTCAAAACAACAACAAAGAAAAGGGGACTGGAGAGATGGCTCGGGGGTTAAGGGCACTGGCTGCGCTTCCAGAGGACCTGAGTTCAATTCCCAGCAACCACATGGTGGCTCACAACCATCTGTAATAGGATCTGATGTCTTGTTCTGGCATGCAGGCATACATGCAGATAGAGCACTTGTACCTAATATATATATACACACATATATATAGTTAAAAATATATAAGTAAATAAAATTAAAAAAAGATATGGCCCTGTTATGTATTTATGTAAAAAATAAATTATATATAATATACATGAATACACACACACATACACAAAGCCACCTTAAGATAATGGAGTGCCTGTGGCAGCTGGACTGAGCCAGCAGGGTATTTGGGGCCTCCACTCCACTTGAGGGCATGTGGTCACAAAGGTTCTGTGTGGCTCCCTGGTGAGGTCAAAAGGATCTTGCTCATTTGAACTCTAGTAAAATGTGCAAAAACAGAGAAGAGAGCAGAGCTTCGACTCTGGAACTTGAGGGGAGAGGCCGAGGGAGGAGCAGCCCCAGGAGAGAGGCTGGAGAAGCCCAAAGCCAGCCAGAGCCCCCCAGGGGAGTGTCACAGACCTGCCTCAACTGCCTGCTCATCATCATCCACTTTCTGGGAATAGAGAAAATGAGAAATAGACACCAAGAACAGGAAAGTTCTTACCAAGCAACATACATGCTTTTAATTGCAAAAAACCAAAAATTCCATTACATAAGACTTTAATTTTCATCCATTTTTTTTTAACCTGGTACAATCTTCCCAAGTTTGTACTGTAATAAATTACAGCCAACACTCTACAGCAATGGTTGTCAACCTTCCTTATACAGTTCCTTATGTTATGGTGACCCCAATCATTACATTATTATTTGCTACTGTTATGAATCATAGTACAAATACCTGATATGCAGATGGTCTTAGGTGACCTCTGTGAAAAAGGTCTTTTGACAACCCCCAAAGGGGTCATGACCCACAGGTTGAGAACCATTACTCTACAGGCTGCTGAGGTGAGAGTAGGTAAATGCTTCTCTCCTGACATGGCCCATCCAGATGCTGCATCCCAATTCCCTAGACTGCATTAGTCCCCGAGGACAGCAGGAAGAGGCTGTGCTGGGAGCATCCCTGGATACTGTGCCTTTCCTCCCCTACTCTGGCCATCTGTCAGTGTTCTTTCCATAGGGGTCAGCAAGACAGAGGGAGAGGTAAAAGGCCATTGTCAGCCTGTTTCCGGGGAGAACTATGGGAATATGTGAAGGGAAAGCTGGTGAGACAGGCTTCTTTGGAAATGCCTGTGTCCATTAGGTCCTGTACCAAGTGCAGCTGGAGGGAGGGGCACTGGAGTAAAGATGGCTGCCCAGGAGGACCCCACCCCAGAGTGGCTGTGCTGTAATGAAGTAACGCCTAGTGCAAAGCAGATGTTCTGACTCCCCAATTTGTTTGAAACTCAAAACGCAGCAGGGTGGGGTCCTCTTCTCTGCAGGGTGCTGGCAGCTGTGGCTCTTGGACTAGTGACCACTGCCTGACTGACAGGCATTGTGAGGAGGCAGAAGGGTCCTTGCTTGGTTATGTAACATTCTTTTACCAGGCTTGGCTTCAAGCGTCTGGACATTTCAGTCTCCAGAGAGAGAAAAATGACAGATGTATTTAGCACTAATGCTGAAATTATGCAGGGCAAGAAAACCAGACACTGAGGGGCCTGGACAGATGACAAGCTGGCTGGAGGGCTTCTCCAGCGCCCAGAACTTGAAGTCACATGGTACCAGGCAAGCTGGCTTGGGCACAGAGTGAACACCTGTCATCTCTCTGCTATACTCTCATGGAAGAAGCTGCTGGGTACTGGAGAGTAGGTGAGCTGTCTCCATGAGCACCTATAGCTTCCTGATGGGTTCTGAAGTACCACAGTAAAGCACATTCCTTAGTTACTGACTGGGTGGTGGGTGAGCCACCTCCATGGATGGCCTAGCATGGCTAGGCAAGGAGATGCTCACATTTGAATAGTCATCATGGAAGTGATAAGCTAAGCATATTCACACCACAGGGACAAGGCTGAGGTCACCTGTAGGCTACGAAGAGTGGAATACTGGCTTTCAAGCAACAATTCTGAAACATGGGGGCCTCTGCTGGGTTTTGGAAGAAGGGAATAGAAAACGGAGAGCTGAAAAACAAGTGATGCAACTCCAAAGGGACCCACAGCCGAAACTGCACACATCTGGAGACACACATCTGATGGGAAAATGGCTGGATGCAGCTGTGCTCCAAGAATGAATTTTCTTTTTTTTTTTTTTTTTTTTTTTTTTTAAAAACTTTATTTATTTATTTATTTATTTATTTATTTGCCTTGGTGTTTGCCTGGAACTGGAACTACAGACAGTTGTTAGCTGCCACATGGGTGCTGAGAATCGAACCTGGGTCCTCTGGAAGAGCAAACGGTGCTCTTAACCGCTGAGCCATCTCTCCAGCCCCAAGAATGAATTTTCAAATGGGGAGGGATACACAGGGGAAGGATTTTTATAAAGATCATATGATGAGATTCTTTCCTCCAATGTCCACGTGAATGCTTGGAAAGCAATCCCAGAGAGCTCTGTTTTACTGGCCTTCCAGATCAGTCTCCTATCCCAGTGAGGCACAACCCACAAGCCCACGGCATACTTCCTGGGTGGAATCATCTACTACCTGCCATCAACTTCCTGTTCTAGCCTCAGTTTCCTTCCTTGTGAAACAGGGATCACTCCTACTTCACAGGACTATGTGATGGCTAAAGGGTAGCTAAGTAACTCGAGGTACACTGGAGGCTAGGATGACCTGGGATGTTTTTAACTCCAGCACTTCAGGAGGTAGAGACAGACTGCCTTCTGTGAATTGATGCCAACATTTTCTACAGTGAGTTTCAGGCTGGACAGGGCTACATAGGGAGATCCTGGCTTAAACCAGCAAACCAAACTACCCCCAAATTTGCTCTGAATTGTACCAAATAGGTGAATCCTAATGTCACAAATCATTGTTTGTTACCCCCTCTTCCTCAGGAAAATCAGGAGTGGGGTGAGGAGCAGCCTGCCTCTTGTACAAACCACAGCAGCTGCGGTATCCACTCACGCGCCGACTGTTTGAGCTCTGGCCACTTGGACTCAAAGGCTTTGAATTGGCTCAGAATACTCGACTCCCCAGAGAGCTCATTTCTAGGGCCTAGAGTCCCACAAGAAAATGAATCTAACTCACACAGAGGTCACCATGCCACTGCCTAGTAAGCACTTCATAAACTGTGGGCAATGTGGTCTTTTTGGAGAGTCGTGGCTGGTTCACACTGGCCCTGGCCTTCTTACCAACCCTCACCCTCCTTCCCACACCACACAGGCAGAGGGGCGGGTGCTGCTTCTGTCTCCAGGCCTCAAAACTGGCTGGAGAAGGCTACTGGCAGCCCCAGCCCTGCCTGCAGGACTCCAGCATTCCTTGAGAGGAGTGAGTTCTGTGCAGCAGTTACGAGCAGAAAAGCCTCTTGAGTATTTCCCCCTTGCCTGCACACAGGTCTCCCCTGACGTGTGTGTGTGTGTGTGTTGTGCACGCACGCACGCATGCATGCACTGTTGAACTGCAGAAAGTCTGTGACTTTCAGGCCTTCCTAAGTGCCTCCCAAAGCCAACACAGGCAAGGTCTGTTTTCAGTTGAAGAGTTCTTTTCTGGATTCTACAATGTAAACATGAAGTCAAACAGAGAAAGAACCCAGGGTAACCCCTAGACTGAGACAGTGGTTCTGAACCTCACCTCTGAAGGATCAAACTTCAGAAGACTCTGGAGGCCCAGGAGCAGAGTGTGGGGAAGAGAACCATGGAAGCGGAGCTGGCTTCTCATGGTCCTCTGACTGACAACCTCTGAATCCTGATCTCTTAGCAGCGGGACTTCTATGCTCACATGCCACCTCAGAGCTCCTCCAGGAAGGAGAGAACCCCACAGAGGGTCACAACCTCCATCTTGGCCTCTACAGACCTGCTGTGCAGCCTTCCGCAGTCTGGAAACAGAGACCACTCAGTTTGGTCTTCCTTCATCTCCGTGAGGCACTGACCAATGGTCAAGTACCTAGACATGTCAATAAAGGACCAATAGGAGGGCAGAGAAAGCTGGGTGTAGTGGTACATGCCTTTAATTTCAGTACTGAGGAGGTAGGGACAGGCAAGATCTGTCAGTTCAAGGCCAGTCAGGTCTACATGAGTTAGAGGCTAGCTGGAGCTACACAGTAAGAAACTCTGTCTAAAAACAAACAAACAGGGGCTGGAGAGATGGCTCAGAGGTTAAGAGCACTGACTGTTCTTCCAGAGGTCCTGAGTTCAATTCCCAGCAAAACCACATGGTGGCTCACAACCATCTATGATGAGGTTTGGTGCCCTCTTCTGTAAAAACTGTATGCATAATAAATAAATAAATAAAAAAAATTAAAAAAAAAAAAAAGGTATAGGAAACAAAAAAGAGCATTCCTGCAGGCAGTGGTGTCCCACACCTTTAAACTCAGCACCTGGGAGGCAGAGTTTAAGGTCAACCTGGTCTACAGAGTGAGTTCCAGGACAGTCAAGGCTACAAATCAGAGGGCTGGAGAGATGGCTCAGAGGTTAAGAGCACTGCCTGTTCTTTCAGAGGACCTGAGTTCAATTCCCAGCAACCCCATGGTGGCTCACAACCATCTATGATGACATCCGGTGCCCTCTTCTATAAAACTGTATACATAATAAATAAATAAATATTTAAAAACAAACAAAAGACAAACCAGAGAGCACCCTTAATCTGCGTTGTTTGAGGAGACACCCTAAAGCCCTTGGGGAACAATAAACGCAGCAGGTCACTAGTTAGGGTAGTTGGTTTTGTACATCCTGACAAAACCAACAATCACCTTGCCTCCCAGGACAAAGACAGATCCCAAGATCTTGTGAGACAGAGGGTCATCAAGAGAGCTACACACTGATAGCAAACATTTTGGCTCTGCAGCTCCTTCCCCAGCCACATTACATCAGCTTTGAGGCTGCTGAGAAATAACTCTGTACAAAGTTAGGCCTAAAGATCAAACTCAGGGAGGTGCCTGTCTCCCTCAGGCTAGCTATTCTAACTCATTCCTTCTGAAGGGGGTGGGGTGCCTCAGCAGTTGACAGGGGCATTGCAGCCTCAGCAGGGTGCTGGCCTGCTGGGGGAGGCTGAACTTCTGAGAAACCATCTGATGGGTAGTCGGGGAGGGGCACAGGAACCTGTAAGATCAGAATTGTAACCCAGTCTCCAACATTCATCACAAAAATTTCAGGAGCTATGGGTCTTCTCAACGAGGGAGGCTTCCCTTTTCCTCTTTTGATGCTGAGAACTGACTGTGCCTCATTTTACCACTGAGCTACATCCCTAGGTCTTGGGGAGGGGTGCTGGTACAGGGTCTCATGTAACTGTTGGCAAAGCTGGAACCCATTATACAGACCAAGCTAGCCTAGAGCTCAGAGATATCGGCTTGCCTCCCAGGTGCTGGGATTAAAGGTATGTACCATGATACCTAGTGCTAGCAGACACTTTTAAAAATGCAATTCTGGCTATCTGATACTCCCCACAATGATTCCAAATCCATCCTACTTGTCAAACTGTAGTGATTTTTAAAGTCCAGCCATGGATTTCCCTTTTGTGCTTTTTAGTGCAGGGTAATGTGGCCAGGGAAAGAGTGGACACAAACAGATCTACCTGGTGAAGGATGTGGTGTCAGTTCTGATTGTTCCTCCACTGCCAAGAAGCCAGTAGAGGAACCATGTTCACACACACAGAGCCACCAGCCCATTTCCAAGAGCTCCGGTGTGTGGTGATATACTTGTATCCAATAGTTTGCTTGAAGATCAGAGGACAGAGCCAGCCACAGAGTTAGCCACAGAGGTCATGGAGTGGTGACACATGCCTTTAATCCCAGCACTAGAAAAGTTGAACCAGGAAGTGGTACAGCTGGGTGGAGAATGAAAGAAGACTCAGGAGTTTAGCCCTTTGCCTGTGCCCTCTTCCCTTTCAGGCGAGGATTCAGAAGCACTCAGTCTGAGGATTCATGAGGAGTTGGCTAGGTGAGAAGTGGCTGTAGCTTGTCCCTCTGTCTCTCTGATCTTTCAGCTTTTCCCCAATAATGGTGTCCGAAGGCCTGGGAGAGGACAGATGTGAGCAAGTCTTCGGCAGCAGCCAGGTTGCAACCCTCCCTGAGGAAACTAGGGGCAGAGATGGAGGGGTAGGCCCTAGCTGTCTCCAGCAAACAGCAGCCAGTGCACCCAGGGCAGGTAACTAAGCAACCAACAATGTTTTCGTGTTTTTATTCCCCCTCCCACACCTTACAGCCTGGTTTTCAGCTCTTCAAGCAGTTCCTATAGATAGTTGTTTCCTATAGTTCTGAGAGAGTGGTTCCATCGCAGATGACCAAAGGCTGGGCCCCTCTGGCTACAATGTAGACCTTCCAGTGGGCAGCACCGGCATAGCCTTGGGGAAAAACAGTAACAGGAAAGCAGTGAATGTCAGGGAGCAGGACACCGGACACAGCCATGACTCCGCAGTCCTGCTGCTCTTGCAGATGGGCTGCATCGTGCTGCTAAGGTCTCCCGGCTCTCTGAAACCTCAGTAAGTGTGCCTTGCTATTACTAGATCTCTGTGGCCTGACATCAGAGACACTCGGAATGCAGACATCTCTCCCCACCACCTTCTGGGCAAATGAATCACCTTTTGGCTGGTCACAAAGGTGGCCTGTTTTCAATGAGGAAAGCATTAGCCATCAATTCTCAGGTGAATAGGCTTTGTGTGTGTGTGTGTGTGTGTGTGTGTGTGTGTGTGTGTGTGTGTGTGTGTAAGTGGACTGTATGGTGATAGGTTCCTGTTATGTATCCTAGGCCTTCCTGCCTCAGCCTCTTGAATGCTAGGACGTCTGTGTGCATGTCACTATGCCCAGGTCTGGATAGGTTCTGTGGGGAGCACATTCCTAAGATGATTTGCTCCAGCACACACAGATTACTTAAATCAGAATTTCCTACCATGGGCTCTGCAAACACTGTCCTGAAGATCTGAAGGCAGAGGGAGGCTTCTAAGGTTCCACAACTTCTCAGAGTCTGTGTATCCTGGACACCATGCATGAAGACAGTGGGTTCCAAAGTCCTAACTCAGAAAGCCTATTCCAGAGCCTTCTCAGGATGCTCCTGTTTCCATCCCTGGGGTCAGGAGTCATATGGAGAACCATTTAGAAAACTTAGCCCTAGATCATCTGTGTGTTTGGGAAGGTGACCTGCTGCTTCTCACAGGACTGTTCTGATGATCTAGCAGGGAGTGGGGCTACACCTGTATTCCAGCACTTGTAAGGATGAGGCAGGGAGACTTCACGATTAAGGCCAGCCAGGATTACACAGCCAGACCCCATCTCAAAAGGACCAGAAGTCAGTCAAGTAAATAAAGAGATACATAAAAGAGGAAGCTGGTGGTGGCGGCACATACCTGCAACGACAGCACCAAGGCTGAGGCAGGACTACTGCCAGGCTTGGGCTACCCAGTGGTGTCTAGGCAGCCAAACTACAGCAAGGCTCTACCTTTAAACATCACTCAGGCAGTCTCAACTGGAGAGTCTGGTACCTCTCTAGACACAGAGTGCACAGAACAGGCACTGACCAATACTTGGTAAGGAAAGGTCACATGATATTGTTGGGTGATGCTGTGTTCAATATTCATCATCCTTGATCACATTTCCACTCTAGGATTCCTGCTGATCTGTAATTCCTGTGTTCCACTTTCAGATTAAAGAGCATTTTGGTTAAAAAAACAAAATGAAACTCATAGAACAGCTTGTGTAGTGCCATTCTTCAGGGTTCCGAGTGGCCATGCTATACCCCCCAAGTTACTCTTCACCAAGAGGTCTGACTTTAGTCCTTCCCACCAGGGCTGCTGTACCCTCACCTCCATTCCTACCAGGGCTTCAGGCACCAACCATCCCCTACTCTCCCATGATCTTTCCCTCAGTACCTGCCCCTCTGCTGTGCCTGCCGTGTGGTTGGCCACTCATGCTCTGCCAGCCAAGAGTCTGGCATGTGTTTTAGGCTGCTCTCGCCTACCAAAACTTCCTTGGCAGCTGCCAGTCACCTCTTCTTTTCAAATTTTTTAACTGGCATTCTGGATGCTTGCGGGAACTGGAAATCTAGAATCTGGAAAATTTAAGGTGCTTCTGAAAGTTGTCTGGACAATGGCATTTGTTGAAAACAAGACAGAGACCTTTTCAAATCTATTAAGAAGTATAATGTGTTTAAGAGCTGCTAAGTACATTTCAAAGCCTGCTTTCTGTACTAGCCACTCTTCGTGTAGGGCTGCTCCCCTGCAGGAAATAGGGCACACATTCACTTTCATGATAGCTTTGCATGGCCAGGCCAGGCCAGGCCAGCAGGGCCCCATTATACTGCTTAGCTTGTGTCATACCTAAGCCCCCACACCAGCAGCATAACAAAGGTTCTGAGATGTGGAGCAGGGCTTGGCACAGTGCCTACTCCCAGCCTTCATTGGGATGAGAGTATTCTAGGGAACTTATGCTGGCCAATGGGAAAGGGACCCAGCTGGAAGCTGGCCTCGGCCTGGCAGAGGCATCAGACCTTGTGAGGCAGCACACATGGGGGGGGGGGAGCAGTGGCATTTGCTGCCACCTCTCCTCTGCCAAGAGGACTTCTGTCATCGGACTAACTCTGAAATAGACTCTGAGAGTAGTAGGTAGAAAACATGGAGGCAGAATCAAGGGTGAGTCATCAACCCCGCTGGGACGTGGCTGTGGGATGCACACAGAGGCAGTCCCTGAGTGATGGCGGCCCTTCACTTCCTACTGTCTTATTTGTAAAACAGGTATAAAGGTTTCCTCTGCCTGTTAGCAGAGACTCGGCTGCCTGACTTGATGGTGGGACACTGGGAAGGTCATTTGACTCTCATTTCAACTTCCTCATCTACAAACCGATGGATTATTCTACATGACTTCCAGAATCTCTTTTAACTTGAGCAGCTATGCCCAACAGACATCCTCAGCCTCAGTGCTGTTCATGCACACATCTCCCTGTGATATTTTACCTGCTCTCTGAAGCATAATATATTGACTCTGCTAATACAATGGTACTTCTGATTTTGATAGAACCTTCATATATTTTTGGTTGTGAGCCTGGCCTCTAACATCTGAGCCATCTCTCCAATCTAAAGGATAGAACTCTCTTGAAGGCAATGTTATATGCTTAGAGATACCGTCTCTGTCCTCCTGGGACCTACGTACCAATATCCCCAGGCTCTATGGGCATGGCCACAGTCTGACAGTGTCTTCGGCACTGGAAAGGCGGGATGAGCTGCAACATGGCTTCTCCACTGCCAACGGTAAACAGGTCATGCACCTTATGCATCTGGATGCAAGAAAAAGAAAAATGAGTGATTAGTGGACAAAACTCTACATCCAATGGCTTTTTTCTTTCCAGTCTGCCTGTCCTGGAACTCTATGTAGACCAGGTTAGCTGTGAACTCAGAGATCCACCTGCCTCTGCCTCCTGAGTGCTAGGATTAAAGGCGTGGCCATAAAGCCTGGCCTTACCTATGGCCCTGAGTTTCCTAGTAAGCTGAGCAATGAGGAAAACATGATTAATAACAAATTTAATAATTATGTCTAAAAGACAAAACAAACTAGTCTCTCCTAACCATGGCATCTCCTGGTACTGAGACCATGGTCGGGGTTACTGTTTATTTTTAAGATATTTTTATTTTATTACCTGTGAGCCTATGTGTGGTACTCTTGGAGGCTAGAAGAGGGAGCCTGAGTCTTAGGAGCTGTGAGCTGCCCAATGTGGGTGCCAGGATCTGAACCTGGGTCCTCTGCAAGAGCAGAAGTGCTATAACCACGGAGCCTCTCTCCAGCCACTATGGGTTCTTCTAAAGAGGAACTGCATGACTTAGCAGGCAACATTCTCAGTGACAGCCCAGAGTGTCTCCAAGGCCATACAGAGCACAGGAGGAGGCTTCTTATCTTGAGCTGGCTTGCAGGGACCAAGTAGCAACACTGGCAGATGCTCTGTCATTTGTAGTTCTGGAAGACTAGGTAAGACAACAGCCAGTAGGTGCAGCCGTCATTCAGAGGCCCAGGATGTGCCCCTCAGGCCTGGGATGGAATGGACAGCTGAGGGCCAGCCCTAGGCAACACTGAGGAATAGAAGCAGGGGTGCATAGTGACAAGACCCTGCTTTTCTCTATCCGGGACTGATCTGAAACACTGGGCCTTGGTTTTTCCTGGGTCTAGAGACCAGAGGAAGCCAGCAGGGTGGAGTAGGAGGGCTGGCTGGAAGAAAAGCTTGGGCCAGGGTGGGGATACACATGCTCTAAGAAATCATGCTTTAGGATCCCAGCCTTTGGGGCCACTCCCTTCTCAAAACACCCCACAAGATGACTTCGATAACCATTTGAATGGCTCTATTTATTCCTCTGGCTAGACTCTTTTGTGGTCAGCAAAGTGATGAAATTCACTTCAGTATTCAAGTGGGAAAACTGAAATAACATCCCTCGCCAAAATCCTATCATAATTATGAAAATGAAATCCTACTGGGGCCTGAGTTCTAGCTGGACATAACAGGCCACACCAATGAGGTCTGCAGTCAGCGCAGCCCTCCCCAGACCACAGGCTTTCCCCAGGACAGCCCTCCCTCCCTCCTTCACACAGGGGCAGGCCCTCACTGCTACACAAAGTGGGTGTCATGGCAGCTCAGCAAGTCTGGAACAACTCAGGGGTATCAGGACACTGTGGACACAAACCGGAGCTGGGAAAAGGCCACAGGGGGAAACACATTATTCATATCAACCAAAATTCTGAAACTTTCCTCAGAAATGGGACTCAACAAAAAAAGTAATTCAGACAAAAGTAGACAGACTCAAACATGCTGTCTTCTCCCCATCCACTGGCCCTGACCAATGGGAAGGGTGGTAAAACAGGTCAGCTGCTTGCCTTCAGGTACCATTCAAATGCCCCAGGCCTGGAGTGTTGGCCTTTCCTATTCTCTGCCCTGACTCTTTTGCTTCAAAGTTTTACTAAAGTTGGTTAAAGGTTTCTCTCAGGTTCCATTTCCCTATTTACAAAGAAAAGGCTAGGACTATAACAACACTATTCATCTACAGCCTGTCTATGTTCTGATTTGAGGTAGGAATATCAGACCAACTTTCCAGTCCTTTAAAAAGGAAAAGCAACAGGACACAGATCTGCAGGAAAGATTTCTGAAAATGTGCCTTCAGACCAGATGCCAGCAGTGGGGAACTTCAACTCACTGAGTCTACATGCAGAAAAGGCCTCCATCGTTCAGCCCATATCCCAAATGGGAAAAATAGACCAAGTCTTGCTGACATCTTACCTTGCTGCCCACCACAGGTTCTGGGTAGATCAGGAAACATTTGTTTAAGGAGGCGTCTTTTGGGAATGGAAGTTGGGTAAAAGCAGGAAAAAGCTCCCGTAAAATTTGTGATCTGTTCAAAGGTCTCCTCCTGAAAAAAAGTGTGAAACAAACAAGTCACTAGCTAGATAGCTGGCCCATATACTGGAGCGGGGGTACAGTTGGGAAAGAGCTAGACTATGCTTTTTGTTCTGTCCTTTTTAAATATTTATTTGTTAATGTTTTATTTCTATACCTGGGCATGGTAGTACATGCTTTCGATCGCAGCATTCATGGAGCAGAGGCAAGTGGACCTCTGTGAGTTTGAGGTCAGCCTGGTCTACACAGTGAACAGAACCACAGTGAGCCCTACCTAAATAACTAAATAGAGTACATATGTCTGTGTGCATGTGCCACACGTGTACAGGGGACACCCACGGAGCCAGAAAGGGCGCTGACTTCCTGGAACTAGCAGTGCGAAGTTGTATGTGGTGGTGCTGGAGACCAAAGCTGGGCCTCTGGAGTTGCATGCACTCCCAACTGCTGTCTCCTCAGACCCGGCTTGGTCTTTTGGGGACAGAGTCTCATGGATCCCAGCTGGCCTCCTAACTTTGTAGCTAAGGATAATGATGTGTATGTGAACCTCCTGCAGGGAGTCCTGGCATTTACTATCATGTCTTAAGTAGTAGACCGTGATGACCGTCATGTGCAATGGATGGACTGTACCATACATGCTCACCAAGAGAAGCCCTACAGGAAGGTGTATATGTGTAGGTGGAATGTTAAGTCCCAGCTGAAGCAATGCACAGAACAAGAATCCATTCTCTCTACCTTGGAGAAGCTGAAGTGACACCAGGCTACACGTGGGGAAAGAGACTGAAGGAGGGGAGAGGACGGGACAAAAAGCCTCATTTTCCTAAGGCGGAGTGGGAGACAGCAGGCAGCCCAAGGAGCCGGTTAAACTGGGCATTCTACCACACAAGATGATGATACATTGAAAGAAAGGTGGGAGGCGGGGGAGACGCTCAGCCAGCTGAGGAACTTCTGTGTAGGCCTGACAACCTGATCTCGACCTTCGGATCTCAGAAGGTGGCAGAAGAATCAACTTCTAAGAGCTGTCCTCTGACCGCCACAACTGCGGGCCTAGAGAGGACTCTGTTGTTGCAGAGGACCTGAGTCAGTTCTCAGAGCACATGCAGAGTAGCTCACAAGCACCTGACTCCTCTGGCCTCAGAGGGCACCTGCACTCATGGGTACATGCACTGCCACCCCCAAACACACACAACTCTAAATAATAAAAATGAATCTACAAGAGATGGCTCACTGAATCAAGGTACTTGGTGCTGTATTTGTTGTCTGAGTTTGGTCCTAGAAGCTACATGGTAGAAAGGAGAGAGGACTCCTGAACACTGACCTCTACATGCTATGGCACACAAGTATACCCTCTCTCACACATATACAAATCATGTGATAAAGATTAAGAAAAAGGAAGGCAGAGGCATCAAGACACTGTCCAGCAAAGGGGCTGGTGAGAAAGGCATCCTCAGCCAGGTCTGACAACTTGAGTTCTGTCCCAGGACCCATATGATGAGGATGAAAAGTGCCTTCTACAAGATTTCCTCTGACCTCCACACAGCATGAGCACCCACACACATGCACAGAATAAAAAATTTTAATGTAAAAATACTTTAAAAATAAGTTACTCCAACAAAACCCTAAGGTGCAATTTTAATTTTCCTTTGAACTAGTTCTCCATGGAAGCTGGCTCTTTATCACCAGAGGGAGTCTTAGCCTTAAGGAATGCCATGTTTTACCACTTTGTGCCTTGGCCATAGATGCAACTAAGCTTTCTTTTCAGCCCTCAACCTCCTGACCCTTCTCTTTAGAACAAATGTTAAGCAGCTGCAATCTGGTTCATGATGGTTTGAATTAGAATGTCCCTCATAGCCTCAGACATTTGAATACTTGGTTCTCAGATGTTGGCACTGTTTGGGGAGGTAGTGTTGTCTTGCTGAGGAGTCACTTGAGAGTTTAAAGACTGTCTGCTGGGTACAGGTGATGGATTTGCATTCCTCTGGAAATACAAGCCTAAATAAACACACCCTTTGGTCACAGTGTTTTATCACAGCAACAGAAAATATCTAATACATGAATTTCTGCATGGCAGCCCCTTTCCTTAGAGAGCCCATTCCCTTCCTCCCTGCTTTGCACGGCAGGTTGATAGGCTTCTGTTTGTGCTGTGGACTGATCGTATACATGGTACTGGCTCTCCCTGCTTTGCACGGCAGGTTGACAGGCTTCTGTTTGTGCTGTGGACTGATCATATACATGGTACTGGCTCTCCCTGCTTTGCACGGCAGGTTGACAGGCTTCTGTTTGTGCTGTGGACTGATCATATACATGGTACTGGCTCTCCCTGCTTTGGCACCTCACCTGCCCCTTCCTCACATCAATCAAACTAAGCATCCTTCAGACTCACCATGGGTAAGGAAATGGGAACCACCTCTCAGGAAAGCAGCGCCACCACTTGGTGAGAAACCCCTCAGTGAAGCCCTCCATGGCTTCAGGGTACTGGCATGAGAAACGCTGAATCTCTGAAGACAACAGAGGCTGTCCTGTCTTGGTGACACAGAAAGACAAAGAAGGCCACAGTGAGTTACCACAGCTTTGCGGGGCTTGAACCAGCCTTTTACAGGCAGGCTGTTCATAGGAAAACCTGGCTTCTTGCCTACCTTAATCACCAGAGGACGAAGTCTCTCAAAAGTCTTTGGAGTGTCCTCTGGGAGTGTTACTTTGAGGGGCAATATCTGGGCACAGCCAGTGCAGTTGGCAGGGATGGGCTCTGACTCGTTCTGCTCACAGTCACTTGATGACCAGGGGTCAAAGTCTGAGAGAGGAAAAGACAGAGGGCAGACAGATACAAAAGGGCAGTTGGTGAGCCCAGTAGCCCAGAAACAAAAGCAGACAGGGAAGTACCAGTTTCCTCTGGAGACCTCCCTCTGTGAGCAGGTCTGGAGGGCAGGGTTCTGAGAAGGAGAGGCGCTTTTCTTTGTATGCTTTTCCATAACTTGTGGAAAGAATCTTTTAACATGTACATGCATGTCCTTAATCAAATCACTTAGTAGAGCATGGCAGTTCCAACCAGCATTCTGCTACAAAGTTCTCCTGTCTCTAACCTGGACCTGGCATGTCTAACATCTCCAGACCGGTTTGTTTTTGTTTTATGAGACAAGGATTCTCAGTAACAGCAAAGGCTGTCCTGGAACTTGCTTTGTAGACCAGGTTGGCCTTGAATTCAGGAAAGCCTCCTGAGTGCTGGGATTAAAGGCTGCACTACCACTGTCTGGCGAGAATTGGTTCTTACAGTTGCATGTGCATGGGCTGGAGAGCTCAGTTGTTAAAAGCTCACAGCTGAGAATGTAGCAGATCTATGTTTCCTGCAAGCAGAGGAAATACACATTTAGGCAAGAGGCTAAGGCGGCAAGAGAATGTAGAATGAAGTACATCTGTGCAGGTGTGGCTCCATTATCACACACCTGTGCATGTGAAGGATCTATATTTAATCTGTGTAGAGGCATATTCTTCTCCCATGAGAAAGGGAAGTTGTGATTCAGCAAGCATTTAAGGAGCAGCGATCTCTATTTGTAAGAAAGTAGTTTGATCTCTAATCTTTTAAATACACAGAAGTGAATTCCAGATTAAAGATATAAATGATAAAATTTAAAGACTAAAGATAGAACAAGATTTTTGTTATTTATTATATTACTATTATTTATTTTATTTGCATGACTATATTGCCTGCATGTATGTTTGTGTACTATGTGCATGCATGCCTGGTTTCTGAAGAGGCCAGAAAAAGGTGTCAGGTCTCCTGGAACTGGAGCTACACAGAGTTGTGAGCTGCTGTGTGTGTTGGGAACTTAATACTTAAAGGTATTTTTGGCACAAGCTTGATAACTTGAGTTCAATCCTGGCTGCCATCCATGGCAGCAGAGAACTGGCTCCAGGAAGAAGTTTCTGATCTTGCCATGGGCACTGTTAGATCCACACTCACACAAAAATAAATACATAAGTAAATAACTGATACTTAAAGGGAATCTTACCATGTGGCCCAGGCTGTGATAGCTCTGCCTCAGCCTCCCAAGTGCTGGGATTACAGTTATGTCCGGCTCTAAGATTATATTCAGCAATAATAGCACAATATAAAGAAAGATACTTGTATATGAACACCCCACATTGTAGTGGCAAAACAAAACATGGAAACTAGCTAATTATAGGATGGTACAAAACATAAAATCATCCAAGTATTAAGTGAGTTCAACAGCAGCCCCCTATGCTGTCCTTTCTAGATCTAGAAACTGTAACTTTGCAGATATAGTTACAAAGGGGTCATACTGATGCAGAGTAGGCCTTGAATCCAATGTGAGTGATGTCCTCACAGGAGGAGGGGACACAGGAGCCACAGAGGAAAGACAACAAGTAAAGATGGAGGCAGACAGTGCGTGGGAGGAGTCCCACGGGCTTTGGATGAAGCACATCTCATTTCAGAATCCTAGCTCCCAGAATCTCCAAAGGGTAATTTCTGTTGTTTCGAGACATCCAGGCTGCCATACTGTTTTAGTAGGATTAGAAACCAATAGTGTGTCTAGGTAACAGTATTAGATACATAGTTTTTTGTGTACATATGACCCAAAAAGAAGGATCATATATATGTATATATTTGTGTGTTTTAAAAAAGTGGTTTTTAGGTCAAGTGGTTTTTAGGTGCTGGTAATGTGGATGCCTCTGGTAATCCTATCACTTAGGAGGCTAAGGGAAGAATATCATAAAGGAAGCCAGGTGGCTTCCCAACTACCTCTCCTGCACTCAGGAGGCAGGTAGACCTGAGTTCAAGGCTAGTCTAGTCTACACAGGGAATTTCAGAAAAAAAAGAAAAGTAAAAAATGTTTTAATTGCTAAGGTCATGTATAAAACATTTTAAATTTATATTTTATTATTGTTTATGTGTGGGCATGACTGCCATAGAGTGCACACAGAGGGCAGAGGGCAACTGTATGGAGTCAGTTCTCTCCTTCTACCTTTATGGAGGTTCCAGGATCAACTGTATGGAGTCAGTTCTCTCCTTCTACCTTTATGGAGGTTCCAGGATCAACTGTATGGAGTCAGTTCTCTCCTTCTACCTTTATGGAGGTTCCAGGATCAACTGTATGGAGTCAGCTCTCTCCTTCTACCTTTATGGAGGTTCCAGGATCAACTGTATGGAGTCAGTTCTCTCCTTCTACCTTTATGGAGGTTCCAGGATCAACTGTATGGGGTCAGCTCTCTCCTTCTACCTTTATGGAGGTTCCAGGATCAACTGTATGGAGTCAGCTCTCTCCTTCTACCTTTATGGAGGTTCCAGGATCAACTGTATGGAGTCAGCTCTCTCCTTCTACCTTTATGGAGGTTCCAGGATCAACTGTATGGAGTCAGCTCTCTCCTTCTACCTTTATGGAGGTTCCAGGATCAACTGTATGGAGTCAGTTCTCTCCTTCTACCTTTATGGAGGTTCCAGGATCAACTGTATGGAGTCAGCTCTCTCCTTCTACCTTTATGGAGGTTCCAGGATCAACTGTATGGAGTCAGCTCTCTCCTTCTACCTTTATGGAGGTTCCAGGATCAAGCTTGGGTTGACAGGGTGGCACGGCAAGCACCTTAATCCTCTGTCTGAGCAGAGCACTTTTCTTAAAAACAAATCTTATGAACTCTATACTCATATCCCAGTGAAAATGTCTTTGGAGATGAGGAACATTTAGGCCAAGGTTACTGACTGAGACTGAGTCTCTCCTAAGGCCTCTAAGCGGTCCCTGACAGGCACAGGGCAGATGCCAGCCTGGTGGCCTGTAAAGTGAGGGAATGATGAGAGGGAAGGACCATGAGGACAGGGCTCTGAGGTCACAGAAGAGGAATCGTCAGCCATCGACTATGCTGGTGATGGGACATGGAGGTGCACTGGCCCTCAATCTCTCCACAAAGGTCTCTCCACATGGTCTCTGAAACAGTGGCATTGTCATGCCAGTGGGAAAATGCCAGCAGCAGCAGCAGCAGCCAGGGCACCAAGCCACCCTGGCTCGGAGCCTTCAGCTCCTGAAACGCTATTCAGTCTCTTCCCAGCCTCTGGCTTCCACCCACTCCTTCTGCAGCATCCTGGAAGGCAGGTACTTGGGACCTTGGCACCAACTCTTAGGAGCACTCAGACCTCAGCCTCCCTACTTTCTGCACAGGACCCAGCCTCAAAATCAAGACGCCAAGTACTCATCCTCAGGATGTATTCACCACTTCTGCTCATTTTTTGTTTTTTTGTTTTTTTAAACAAAACAAAACAAAACAAAACAAAACACTAGAAATGTGCTCAATAAAGCTCATGACCTGCTCCAAGTTCTCCCCAGGGTCTGGATCATTCCACTGTTTGAAATGTTAAAAATAAGTGTCTCAGACCAAACACAGTCTTGCAGTGAGTGTGCAGAAAGCCCACCCTCTACCCTTTCTCACAGATAGAGCACTCTGCAGAAGAGTGGGTGGGCTGACCTCCTGTCAGGAGGCCTCGATGACAAAGAAAACTGACTGGCTGGCTCCATGCAGATAGCCATGGCACAGCCAAGAATTCTCAGCAGGGAAGGCCTTTTACACGTACTATTAACCTGGCAGAAAGCAAGACTAAATCTCTTTCTGGGTAAAAGGGCAGTGAAGAAAACAAGAGTGCAGACAGAGCCTGTGGGGCCTGTCTGTGTTGCTGGGTGCTCAGTTTAGAACAGTGCAGTGTATACATGGAGGAGGGGGCTCTGACTTTCAGAATCTTTACCTGGGGAAGAACAGCAAATGAGATTGATGGAAACCTCAGAAGAATGATGATAAGAACAGCCCCATGATGCACTCATCACGGCTCCCCATACTAGACTTCTTATTCTAGGAATGTGCTCAGAAGGACCTGCAGGGCCCATGACAAAGGTCCCTCATTCTCATGGGCATGTGATCAATATTTAATCAGACTTGGGCAAGTTCCTATTGCACAGAGCCCCTTCCAGCATCCTGAGCATGGACGAAGGTGGCCTTTTCAATGTGCCCTACGTCGGAGGCAGCATGCTAAGAGCCGTTTTCATAAAGTGGTAATGGACGCGGCTCCTTTTGCCGAGCACTTCACTTCAGGAGCACTGAACTCTAACAGAGCCCCATCCTCATGAGTTCTTCTAGGCAGACGTTTCTCCCCAGCTCTAAGCAAGCTAGTCAGTCCCCATCACAACACTTCCCTCGTTCTGAGGTGGACATACACAGCCATGTGAGTCTGTGAAGGCTGGTCGGAACACAGTGCCTCATACCCAGCAGTAGCCTGGCAGAGCGCTTCCTTCCCACAGGTGACTTTATCTGTAAGTAAGGGAGGAAGGCAGGCCTGGGGCAGCTCAGTGGCACTGGCTGAGAAACAATTCTCTCGTTCCCACGCTCAATCTCCACACCAAAGACCCATGTATCTCATAGCTGGGCTGTGACGAGGACTCTATGCCTCATTCATTCCTTAGTGCTGAAGCAATGAAGGGTCTGCTGTTTCCCTAACTCCTCAATGACACTACATCCATGTCCTCTTTCCTTAGGAGGTGCAGAATGCAAGAAGTTCCACTTGTAAGCAGAGATCCAGCTTCCCCACATGAGGGTCTTCACAGTAATGTAAATGTGCTTTGACTGAAAACTATCCACTGAGTTTAATCCAGGTTGTCTGTATGAGCACACATGGAGGTGTGCAGCATGGATACCAGTGGCTACCCCACTGAAAAAATGCTTCCCTCACCAGCAATATTCAAATGCCATAGCTCCTCGGGGTGGATGGGGTCTCATGAACCTTCCTCATTTATGATGGAATGATGCTGGCTCCATCTTGTACAGGCAGCCAAGAGTATCTTTAATGTGAATGTTTTCGGTAATATCCAAATTCTTATACGTCAGAAATCTGTTAGAGGGGGCTAGAGAGATGACTCGGGGTTAAGAGCACTGACTGCTCTTCCAGAGGTCCTGGGTTCAATTCCCAGCAACCACATGGTGGCTCACAACCATCTATAATGAGATCTGGTACCCACTTCTGTACACTGTATACATAACAAATAGATAAGTATTTTTTTTTAAAAAACGGGAAATCTGTTAGAGAAAATGCCAATTTGTGTAGGCTGTACATAAATTTTCAAATAGAATTATTAACTGTGGTGCTAGAAATTGGTTTCAACTATATGGCAATAAATAAACAAGGTATATCCAGTTTAATATAATGAATCCTCACAAACAAAAAAATTATGGCACAGAGTTTTTAATCATACAATATTCCCTTCCTCTGGTTTTGATATAATCTGGGAAAGCTTTTCATAACTTCCTCAAATGCACACAGATAGCTTTCAAAGGCAACAAATCTAAGAGGAAGTCAGGCTTTAAGGAATGACATTATGATTTTACAAAGGTCAGCTTAAATCAGTAAAGTTTTTTTCCCAAAACATTTTCTAAAACTTACTATGGATTTTAAAGGTTTCAGAAGAAAGTTATAAAAAAACCATGTGGACAAATAAGATTAAAACCACCCCCTGACCCCCGCCCCAAACCAAAAAGCCAGGTGGTAGTGGGGGCCCCTTTAATCCCAGCACTTGGGAGGCAGAAGCAGGTGGATCTCAGTGAGTCTGAGGTCAGCCTAGTCTACAAGGTATGTTCCAGGACAGCCAGGGCTGTTACACAGAGAAACCCTGTCTCACTGCCCCCCTAAACAAACAAACAACAACAACCAGGGCTTGAGCAGGCTGATAAGATGGATCAGAGGGTACAGCATTTGCCAGGCAAGCCTGACACCTCAAGTTCAATCCTCAGAACCCAGTCAAAGGGAGAGACCCACCTCTGAAAGTTGAACTCAACAATTGTGAGTGCTCTGGCACATGATGTACACAATACTCATAATTTTTTCTCAAAATTTTAAGGGAGGTTTAGAGTATAGCTCAGTGGAAGGTCCAAAGCCCTGGGTTTAATCTCCAGCATGGAGGAGGAGAAAGAGGGGGAAAGAGATGACAGGGCTCATTTCCCACCATTTCCTTGAGCAATACCCTTCTATTCTTCCTCAAACATGGGTCTGAAGTGATTCCATACTACAGTATTTCCAATCAAAGGCTCCTCTCTAGTCTACAAGACCGGGAGTCCTGCTGCTGTCTCACTGTTACAGTGTCTCTTGAACTGGCTGTGCTAGCAAAACAGCCACACTCTGGAGCACTGTATTAATGTAGCAATTTACTGTGGTAGTGAGAAGGAGCAAGGTGAATATTATAAAATATTATTTTAAGATGTGTTACATGTGCTTGTGCTGTGAAACATTTAATGATGCAAAGATATGTTGCATTCTTTTATGCTGCATTTATTTAACTCTGTAAAGCTGTGTTACTTTGCCTGTCTAAAACACCTGATGGTCTAATAAGGAGCTGAAAGGCCAATAGCAAGACAGGAGAGGGATAGGTGGGGCTGGCAGGCAGAGAGAATAAACTGAAGGAGCAAGAAAGTGATCAAGGAGTCAGACAAGGAGAGGGGACTCAAAAGGTCAGCTGGCCAGCCAGACTCCCTGCCACCCAGCCACCCAGCTACACAGCCAGCCATGGAGTAAGGGTGAAAGTAAGATCACAGAGGTAAGGGAAAGATAAAAGCCTAGAGTTAAAAGGTGGGTGGGCTAATTTAGGCTAAGAAAAATTGACTAGAAACAAGCCAAGCTAAGGCCAGGCATTTATAACTAAGAATAAGTCTGTGTGTGATTTATTTGGGAACTGCATGTTGGGCCCCCCAAAAGAGCAAAGAGTAGAAAAAAATAACCAACAACAGGTGAGAGTGACAAGTGCCAGCCCAAGAGGATAAGGTAACATCGGGGCAAGGATCTGGTTAGAGTTACTCACTGGAAGGCAGAAATCTCAGGGGGAAAGGCCCTAAAGAGAGAGGGGCAGGCCCTTCTGTGGACATTCATCCCTAACATGATGTCCTAACATTAGAGAGGTTGACTTTGGATCCACCAGACATGGTTCTCCAGCAAGTTTGACTTCTTTGAGCCTTGGTTGTCCTATCTGCAAAGTACAAAAACTACAACTCAGCCCACACTTTTAGCAAGAGCTGAATGAAAAAAGACATTTTTTCATAGGAAGATGTCTCTTATTAGATACCAATAAATCCATTTCCATCAAAAATCATCAAGAAAAGTGAGTCTTGGGCTGGGCACAGTAGCTTATATAATCCCAGTACTGTTGGGTCTGAGGCTAGCCTGAGACACAAATCAAGTTCTAGGACAAGCACAGCAGTGTGAGAGCATCTCAAGCAAAACAAACCAGACAAACAGAACACCCATCTCCTAAGCAGTAAATGCAGCCTTCTACCTGGGAAGGATCTGTCTTCATCTCCTTGTGGAGGAACGCCCTTATTCTCTGGCATATACTTCTTGGTGATAGGCAAGGACATCAGCCGAATGTGACGAACGAGTGAGCGCCAGGTGTGAGCCCCTGAAAGTACTGGCTCAGGCGCTAATGAGCTGAGAGGCTGGATTACAAAGTAGGCAGTGAACAGGATCAGTCCCAGAGTGAGGAGGACCTACAAGGAAACACATCGAGAGTGACAACAAAGTTCCACAATACCATGGAGAAAGACAGACAAGCCTCTTCTGCTGTCTGCAGCGTACCCAGAACTAATCCACTTCCATAAATGAGCCATTTGCTTGCACCTCCAAAGGCTCAAGAGCTATGAGACCTGCAAGGTTCCCCAAGCTTCTGTCCCACAGCCAGGGGCCACGTCCACCACACACAGTTTTCACCTGATGTCAGCTGACCACACAGTCACTTTTCCTAGTAGCAGACAGCAAGAACAATGGCTGGTTTACACTAGAAAAACCTAATTCAGGGCTGGAGAGGTGGCTAGAGGTTAAGAGCATTGGCTGTTCTTTCAGAAGTCCTGAGTTCAATTCCCAGCAACTACGTGGTAGCTCAAAAAAAACATCTGCAATGAGATCTTGTGCCTCTTCTGGCACATACATACATGTATACATACAGGCAGATCACTGTATACATAATAAATAAATAAATCTTAAAAAAAGAAAGAAAGAAAGACAGAAAGAAAAACATAGTTCAGTCAGAGGAAAGGGGGCAGAAGCACCTGAGATGGGCTGTCTAAGAGACACTTTACCTTATACATGGCTAAGAGAAGCGGGTACTGGGGTGGTCCCCTTTGAGGTTCATTCTTTTCCAGTAGCTGTCTGATAAATTTTTCGATGGCTTTTTCTGACATTCCACATTGATGGCCTGTTTGTCTCACCAGATCAACAGTCTCTGAAAGCTTGTCATAGATGCTGATCTCATTAGCAGCAAGGTCCATGTCTTCCAAAATGAAATCCCTGAGACAGAACAAAAGTAAAATGAGTTTTTGAGGGTTTTTCTGCTTTGTTGTTTTTGTTTTTCCAATATAGCATTTCTCTGTGTATCCCCGGCTGACCTGGAACTCACATTCAGAGATCTGCCTGCCTCTGCTCCACCACTGCTGCCAAATGAGTTTTGCTCAAGGCTACTTCCTGTCAATAATGTTTCTTGACCCTGAGACAACACATTTTGTTTTTACTCTCAAACCACAGCAGGCTGACTCTTCCACCAAACACAATGAGCATATAAAAACAATGTCAAATTGTTATCATGCACAACACTTTTCAAGTTATCTTGTTTTAAGTCTGTATCTTGCTATGTTGTTCAGGGTGTTATTAAGTGCTTTTCCAATGATGAGATTACAGTCCCAGACATGCTACTGCATCCAGTTTATGCATGACTCATAAGGTCACTTAACTAGGCTGTGCGTGATAATGCATACCTTTAATCCAAGAACTCAGGAGATAGCAGCAGGGGATCTGTGTGAATTCCAAGCCAGCCTGATCTTTAGAGTTCCAGGACAGCCAGGGCTACGTAGTTAGGCCCAGATTTAAAGATTTTATTAATTTATTATGTACACAGTATACAGAGGAGGGTACCAGATGTCATCATAGATGGTTGTGAGCCACCATGTGGTAGCTGGGAATTGAATTCAGGACCTCCGGAGGAGCAGTCAGTGCTCTTAACCTCTGAGCCACCTCTCCAGCCCAGGTTCAGATTTAAGAAATGTTTTTTTAATTGAATATGTTTAGTATTTTTTTCACATAGGAGAAACAGTGCTTAGGATTTCCCCCCTTAATAAAAGGGTCCTCTTATTTGTCTACTTCAATCTCAAAGTGCTTCTAATCTTGATAAACTCTTGACATGGAGCATGTGGACTCTTCAGCAGATGCTACTGCACCTAATAGGTGAACCAATAGCCAAGCAGCTCCACAGAGAAGCAGTGCCCAGTATGTCACCACTTGGCACACAAGTGCAGCTCCTTCTCCTGCAATGGTCATCTTCTGTGTGGTCTCCTTTCTGCCTAAACATTGGTCCACTGCTCTGAACACAGCCTGCATATCAATCACAATCACCCAGAGAGCTTTTACATGGCTGCTCCAACCCATCCCTCTTCTGGGCTGCTATGCTCATGTTATACCAACAGGCAGGAGTCCACGGTGAATTCATGAAGCTCTGTTCCTCACATCTCACTTCAGAACATGCCACCTAAGAGGATAGGAATTGGTGGCTCACCGTGGTTTTTGTCTGTGTATGTCTCTGAAGGCTGGTGATGCTGAGCATCTTCTCGGGGCTTATAAGCCATTTAGATCCCCCTCTGCAGGAAGGGTTGTCCTCTGCACACTTCTATTAGACTCTTTCACTATTAGTCTGTAGGAATTCTCCATGTGCTACATCCTGGACAGCAGGCACTTATCAGACATTACAAACAATCCCTGCAGACATCTAAGCTCGACCTCTTCCTGTTGGCAGTACTAGGATTGAATTAAAGGCTCTGCTCCATTTCATTCCAGACTGGTTTTGAATTCACAGAGATCCCCCTGCCTCTGCCTCCAAGTACTAGGATTAAAGGTGTGGCCATTATTGCCCAACTCCAAGAGTTTTATATTTTCAGCTTATACATTTAGTTTTCTGAACTACCTTAAATTTGTTTTTATGTGATATAAACAAGGATCCAACTTCACTCTCTTATAATAGATATCCCATTGGCCCCAGGGCCTCGAGTATGCTAGGCAAGCACTCTACCACTGAGCCTCCTGTGTCAGCCTTTTGAGTGCTTTTAATCTTAGTCCATAGAATGTTGAGGCAGAAAGGATAAGATTTCATGGTCAATCTAGCCTTGACTACACATCAACTTCCAGACCAGCCTGGGCTATCCATAAAGCCCCTGCTTTATTCTTTGTTTTTAAAGGAGTATACATGTGCAACAAGTTTCAAGGTTAGAATCATTTGGGAAATGAAGTGTGTGAAATAAGAGCCCAAAACAAAACAAACAAACAGTAAACTGCTCATTGTGATATAAGATGGTTCAGGTACTGTGAAAGAACAGCTGTCAGTCGTAAAAGTCAGACAGTGAGTTAACATGCCACTGACAACTCTACTCACAGGTGTGTACCCAGAAGGCCCCAGAACACATGTTCACACAAATACTAGAAGGCAAATGTTATCAGTAGCATTACTCCTAAAAGTCCTAAGACAGAAGCAATCCAATGAAGGAATGAATGTAGTAACAATATGAGATGCATTCACTTACAGAATATCACAGGACAATAAAAGGGGATGGCCTTCTGATACAAGCTATGTGGCCTAGCCTTGAAAGACTGTGATGAGTGGAAAGCAATCACAAAGACTACCCAAGAGCAGGTAAGTCTACAAGATAAAAAATAGACAATGCGGGGCTGGAGAGATGGCTCAGCGGTTAAGAGCACCATATGCTCTTCCAGAGGACCCGGGTTCGATTCCCAGCACCCACATGGCAGCTAACAACTGTCTGTAGTTCCAGTTCCAGGCAAACACCAAGGCAAATAAATAAATAAAGTTTTTTTTTAAAAAAAAAGACAATGCCTGCCTGAGAGTGGAAAGAACAGAGAAAAATTGGCAGTAGTTAGGAGCCCTCTCTCTAAAGTGACAAAATGTCCTCATCTTAAATGTCAATGACAGTCATACAAATTGTGAGCATAAACCTTGCTTTTCCAGTGGGTGAACTTTGTGACATGTAAATTTTATCTTAATAAAGGGTTAGTATGTTTATAGATTTGAACTTACCCCTGCTGTGGCATTTATTATTCTACTATTCTATTTCCTGCTGCCAGACACTGGCCTTCTGAGGTCTATGAGGGCAGGACACATGGTACATATCCTTACCAGACATCAGTATCTGGTACATAAAATAAAGATTTGCATATAGTTGGTAAAAAAGAGAATGTTAAACTGGCTGAGGACTGACAAAACATATTATAAAAGGATTCTTTTAGAAGAAGTCTATGGGTCTGGAGATGTGGCTCAGTTGGCAGAGTGCTCACATAGCATCCAGGAGGCCCTAGGTTCAATCCTTAGCACCGAGTAAATGTAGGCATGGTGATGTCTCTCTAAGTAGAAGCAGGGGGACCAGGAGTTCACCCTCACTTCACAGAACATCTAGGCTGGCTCATGCAACCCTGGCAAGCCTGGAACTCACAGAGATCCTCCTGTCTCTTCCTGGGATCAAATGCATGTTTCAGGACTAGAGTAATGACTTGGTGGTTTCTTCTCCAGAGGACCTGCGTTTGACTCATAGCATCCACAGTGGTTTACAACTATCAGTAGCTCCAAGACCAGGAGATTTGATGCCTTATCTGGCCTCTGAGGACTCTGCAAGTATACAGGGCAGATATACGCAGGCAAAATGCCTGTACACACTAAAAAATAAAATATTTTAAAAATAAAGGTATTTTAAAAGCATCCACTACCATGCTCAGCCCAATAAAGATTCTCTTACTACATGTGTTCCCGGCTGTAAACTACATGTTAGTATGTGCAGAATACAACAATCATTACAAGTTACCCAAGTCAATGCTTTAATTTCTGGGTGAAGAGAAGATACATATGAACCTAGTTTGTTGCACCTAAGCTTCAGCTGGCCCTCACTTCTTCCATGAAGCTCCTCTTGGTAGCAATCAGGAGGGACTGTGAAGCATCGAGAGCCACTCCAAGGACAAGGCAAACAAATGAACATGTAATGTTTCCAAGCAGGTCCTGGTGGCACAGACCCTGCGATCCCGGCACAAGTGAGGGGGGGGGGGCTGAGGACACAGCTCAGTCGGCAGTGACCCCGCACGTGTGCACAAAGCCCCGGGTTCCAGGACTGTAAGAAACATACTTGGGAGGTGCAGGCAGGAGGATCAGAAGTTCATTTGTAGTCATTCTGGCTACAAAGCAAGTTCAGGGCCAGCCTGGAATACACAAAACCCTACTCATCCCCTAAATAAAAAAGGGGACATTTTCAAAGAACAATGTGATCTCTTAAATGATTCTGTATTCTGTAATCATAAAAATCCTGATAATTTTTAAAAATGTATTATTAATTATGTATACAGTGTTCTGCCTGCAGGCCAGAAAAGGGCACCACATCTCATTACAGATAGTTGTCAGCCCCCATGTGGGTTCTGGAAATTGAACTCAGGACCTTTGGAAGAGCAGCCAGTGCAGCCAGCAGCAGCTCTTAACCACTGAGCCATCTCTCCAGCCCCCTATTGCTACTCTCATGGAGCATCAGTGGAATGATGGCTGTGAAGGAAAGACAGCTACGGTGCTCCAGGACATTCCAGTGACTGCTGGAGGAAAGACAGCGATGGCCTAGGGGTTCAGAACAGGGCTCTGGGCTGGATCCCCAGCATATTAAAAGGGAATAAAATGATAATACCAATGACACTTTTGTGACTAGTAATTCTAGAAACAGTAGTTTCCTGTTTAAAGTGAGACTTTAAAAATGATCACACAGAGAGTGTATTAGAAGGTAAATATAATGTTAATCAGATAACAACAATCTTGCCCATCTAAACACATGCAACACAAGTCATAGCTGAGCACTGAGCACGTAAAGAATGAGTGAAACCAGCTGAGGCTTTACGACAGCAAATCCATTTACCTCCAGAAAGAGGGTCCAGCCTGGCAGAAAGGAGCTTTGTCTTGGAAGGAAGTTCAGAAGAATGAGCTTGACTCCTTAACAGTGGTTTAACCCTGCAAGGTCACAGGCAGGGTCACCAGGGGAGTTAGGAAACCAAGGCCTCTGTCTCACCCTTGACATACAGTCATCCTCCGTTAGCGATGGGGGAGATGTTTCCAGACCCCCAGTGCAAGCCTGAAACCACATTGCACTGAACTGTTAGACATACCAGGTTTTTCTCATGCACACTTATGAGTAAGTTTAATTTACAAATTAAGCACAGCGAAATAACAAGTAAAGATAAACCAGGACAATGATAATACACTCTAGTAAGTCATAATAAATTTAGTCTCACTCTTAAAATGTTTTGTACTTACCCTTCTTATGATGCTGTGATGGGCTAAACACCTACATAAATCATGTGAGGTGAAGGACACAGGGATCGGGGGTTACCCTTGGGACAAGACACTGCTATGGTACTAACAAGGTGGTGGCAGGCACAGGCGGGGAACACTCATGACTCTGCCCCAGGCAAGTCGATGTGAGAGTTCAGCATGCTACTCAGAAGGGCACACTGCTCCTGCTCACAGGCACTAAAGCCACAGATACAGAGACAACTAACTGTATTGAGTTCCTTCGAGCTCTGGGAATAGGACTCAGCAGAATGCTTTCCAGCCTCTTCCCTACTGATTAAAGGTACACTCAGGGACCAGAGGTCTAGCTCAGCAGAAGAGCCCCGGTTCAATCCCCAGCACTGCAAGAACAAAGGTACCAAAGGAGCTTTAAAGGCAGCTACTTCAGGACAGCAGCTCTCAACCAAGAGTGGTTCTGTTCTTGTGGGGAGGGGGAGTTTGGTTACATCTGAAGGGTCTTCTTCCCGTCTTTATTGTCAAAATTGAAAGAGTTCTATTAGCCTCCTTCACACAATGAAGAATGGTCCTGCTCAAAGGAAAGAGCTGAGCCTGGCTGTCAAGAGAGGCCTGCCTGCCAGGTGTGAGCAGGGGTGCTGGTTTTCAGTGGGGGGAGGGACTTCAAGAACAGCAACAGAACAGCTCTGATGAAATGTCCCCACATCCCACCTGGGCTAGTCCTGGACCTCAGTCCCTGTGCAAAGAGCACAGGAGCACAGGAATGTGGCTTGTGGAACTGTTGGAACAGAACTTGTCAGCAAAGAGTATGTGGAAGAAATGAACATGGTGGCACTATTAGTCCCAGGCCACTCTCAGCTATAAACTGAGTTTAGGACCATCTTGGGCTGGAGAGATGGCTCAGCAATGAAGACCACTTGCTGCTCTTGCAAAGGACCTGGGTTTGGTTCCCAGCATCACATCATGGCTCTTACAACCACCTGTAACTCCAATTCCAGGGAACCTGATACTCTCTTCTGACCTCTGCTGGCACTACATGCAGGAGGTTCATACACATACACACACACACACACACACACACACACACACACACACACACACACACACACACACACACACGATAAAATAAGTACATTTTACATAAAAGCCAAACAAGTTTGTGGAGAGTAGAATAAATATAACTGTCGCTTTTGCACTAGCTCGTCCAGTGACATAACATGTCCCAAACACTGACATGAACAGCTATGGTTGACCAGCAACTCTAAGACACAATACTGATCCAATGATGCTTTAGCCATAAATCATACATTGCAGCTGCTAACGATGAGAACAATATCCAGAGAAATTCTTTCTCCTGTTTGGCTCCCTAGTTAGCTGCCTACAGGGTGTGCTGTACATGCTCCATGAATACATTCCATTCAGTGTCATCCCAATGCTCTCACGCCTGAAGACATGTCTACCAAAGAGAACAATGCATCCATTAGACTACAACTAAAAACTACTGAGAGCCAGGTTCGATGGTGTATGATTTTAATCCCAGCACTCAGGAGACAGAGGCAGGCAATCTCTGTGAGTCTGAGGCCAGCCAGCCTGGTCTACATAGTGAGTTTTAGGACTACACAGAGAGACCTTGCCTCAAAATAAATACATAAACAAATAAAAATATAAACAAAACTACCAAGAAAAACTGAATGTATTTAAGGGGAAATAACTGGTAAAACATTAACATGATTTATGTGGTTCAAAACAGAAATAATTTAAAGCTGCAAGTACTTAAAATTTACAACACTAAATTTTCACTGCTGTAAGTATGAAAGCAGAAAATAACAGGGGAGTGTTGGAAATGAACAACAGATTGTCAGCATCCAGCAATTTTACATGCGGATATATATTCATAGGAAGAGAGGCGTGGTTACTGAGGAGCATCTGCATCCCTGACCTCACTCTTTACAATGCCCAGACAGAAGCAACCCAGAGTCCACTCACAGGTTAGTGGAGTTGATTTAACACAGTTAAAGAAAAGGTGGATAGGGGCTGGAGAGATGGCTCAGTGGTTAAGAGCACCGTCTGCTCTTCCAGAGGAGCCGGGTTCGATTCCCAGCACCCTCATGGCAGCTAACAACTGTCTGTAGTTCCAGTTCCAGGCAAACACCAAGGCAAATAAATAAATAAAGTTTTTTTTTTTTTTTAAAAAAAAAGAAAAGGTGGGGGGGCTGGAGAGATGGCTCAGCGGTTACGAGCACCGTCTGCTCTTCCAGAGGACCGGGGTTCGATTCCCAGCACCCACATGGCAGCTAACAACTGTCTGTAGTTCCAGTTCCAGGCAAACACCAAGGCAAATAAATAAATAAAGTTTAAAAAAAAAAAAAAAAGAAAAGGTGGATATAAATACAACAAGAAATCAGTAAAATTCTTTGCAAAGAAAACGTTTAGTTAAATCACACAGAATGCTAACTATATGGTAACACTATATGACTAATGTAAACTAGTTAAGCAGAACAAACCATGAAATGGCAATTGTAGGAGCTAGGGAAAACCAAGAAAAATGAGTCAGGGATTAGAGAGCTTTAGAGGCTCCCAAGATGGCTCAGTTGGTAAAGTGGCTGCCAACTCTAAGAACCCAAGTATGAGCTCCAGGACCCATGAGGGAAGAGAGAGCCAACTCCTTCAGGCTGTCCTCTGACCTCCACATGTGCTCCATGGCAGGCATGCACACAGACACACACAAAATAAAATGTAGTAAGGCTTTAGTTATAAAAGAAAAGTAAGTTATAGAGATCTACCATATAGCAAAGTGCCTAGAATCAATACTATATTCTATACTAAAAATATGCGTAAAGGAGCTTGCCTAGCACACAGAAGTCCCTGGGGTTAGTCCCCAAACCAGAAACAAAAACAAAAGAATGGGGATGGGGTTGGAGAAATGGCTCTGAAGGCAAGAACACTTGCTGTGCAAAGCTAAAGAGCCAAGTTCAATCTCTGGAACCCTGGGGGAAATGGCAGACACAGTGGCAGGCACTCCTCCTGTGGGCAGATGGGAGGCAGCACAGTGGAGAAGAAAACTGACTCCCAAAAGTCATCCTCTGACCTTCACGTGTGCTCCATGGAATGTGTGTGTCAGCACTCACATAATACACTAAATAAATCTCTGAAAATGTTTTAAAAAAATGCATGCTGGAAAGATGGCTCAGCAGATAAGAGCACCGACTATTCTTCCAGAGGACCTGAGTTTGATTCCAGTATCCACATGGCAGCTAACAACTGTCTGTAATTCCAAGATCTGACACCCTTACATAGTGCAGGCAAACACCAATTCACATAAAATAAAAACAAATATTTTTAGAAAAGAAAAAAATGCTAAGAAAGATCTTGCAGCTAATGAAGCAAAAGGAAACTTTTTGAGGTGATGGACAGGCAGGGGCTGTGTTGTAGTTTTGGTATCTATTTCTCTCTAGCCCCACCATGCTGCATATTGTAAGTATATACACCTTTCTGTATGTCAAATACACTCAGTTTAATATGCCAGGCCTGGTGCTGCATGCCTATAAACCCAGCAGAGGCAGGGAGATCTTTCTGAGTTCAAGGATAATCTAGTTTACATATAGAGTTCCAGGACAGCCAAGACTACAGAGAGACCTTGTCTCAAAAATATCAAAGCAAGGGTTGGAGAGATGGCTCAGCGGTTAAGAGCACTGACTGTTCTTCTAGAGGACCTGAGTTCAATTCCCAGCAACCACATGGCAGCTAACAACTGTCTGTAGTTCCAAGACCTGACACCCTTACACAGTTATACATGCAGGCAAAACACCAGTTTACATAACATAAAAAAAAATATTTAAAAAAAACAAAGCAAAACAAAAAACGGGGGTAGAAAGTAGTTTAAATCATGAAAACAACTTCTTTTGCATTCTGTTATGTGCTCTAGGGACCCTCTTTCTATGCAGTTCTGTCTGGCAGGACCTGAGCTCTTTCCGCACTGTTGACAGGTCTGTCCCCTCCTAATTTAAGAGGAAACAGCCACCCATGGGTGCACCCTTAATTCTATATTCTCTCCAAAACTTCTTATTTTGAAAGACTTCAAACTTCTGGAAACAGAAAGAACACTAAACATCTGTACAACATTCACTTAGACCTGTCTGTTGTCAACACTGGTCCACACCGTTTCTGTTTTTATCAGAATCATTTCAAATTAACTGTGACACATTATTAAATTACCTCTGACTACTTCATCATCCCATAATAAGAACTTCTTGTGTAACAATGAGCATGCTTCATTACCATTTCTACTAAAATTACTAATTCTCTAATGTTACCTACTGTTCGGTATGTAGGCAAATGTCTTTCTTACACACACACACACACACACACTTTTTACAGACCCGAGGTCTGAAGACCGTGACTGCGGGCGCTGACCTATTCAATCACGACACTCCTGGTCTCACTCTGTTCTCTGACCTGGCAGCAGAAGTCTGCACCTCTTTAAACTTCTATCTCCTCCAAGCTTTGCCTTTCCCACTTCTACTGTTAAAAGAATCCGTCCCCTCTGGATTTGTAATAATCGTGCCCCCCCCCCCCCCCGAGCCAATCCAGGAGGGGTGGCCTCACTTACTGCCTTCTTCCTCAGGCCTCCATTCCTTCACTAACCTGCTGAATCATATTCCTGCACTCGGACTTGACCAATTTGGCTCTCACTAGTCACCAATGGTTTTCCTGGTGCCAAGTCCAAAGGGCGTTTTTCAGTGACTGCTTTATCTGACTTCTGCTAAGCACTCGCTATTACTACCCATTTTCTCCTGAATCCTCTCAACCTTGGGATAACTGTCTCAGTCTCATATCGAGGCTAACATTCACCAGTTGTGCTTGACTTTCTTATTCTCTCCACAGCATCAACTACAGCTATTAAGGATCCCCAAATCCTTTTCAGTCCACAAGTCTATAGCACCCAAGAGCCAACTACCTATTTACCCAAACTAAGCATTGTGGACAGCATCCACACTCAACTTGTCTTTCCTGTCCCATGGGAAGGACATTTTTTCCTTCCCATCACATTTCCTTTTTAGGTGTTTTCTTTCTTTTTTTAAACTACATTTATTATTTATTTATTTATTTATTTATTTATTTGCCTTGGTGTTTGCCTGGAACTGGAACTACAGACAGTTGTTAGCTGCCATGTGGGTGCTGGGAATCGAACCTGGGTCCTCTGGAAGAGCAGACGGTGCTCTTAATCGCTGAGCCATCTCTCCAGCCCCCAGGTGTTTTCTTTATTAACACATGCAGAGGCTGGATGTCCAGGGTTAGTGAGCAGCAGGTTTGCAGCTAGAACTGTGTGTTACAGAGTAAATGCAGAGGACAGGGATTCAGAATGGGTCACAAAAATACCTCAAAGCAGATAAAAGGATGAATGGAGGAAATGAAGGCTGCCCTGATGAGGTGGCTCAGAGATTAGGAGTGATTACAGCTATTTCAGGGGACCTGTGTTAGCTTCTTTTTGGTACACAGAGTCTGAGTACTCAGGCCAAACTGCAAGGCACCAAAGGTGATTCTTCCACACAAACACACGTGTGTATTCTATACAATACATGAGTACTTAGAGGTCTTGGGGGTTGTTTTTTAAGTAATGGTTTTATGTAGTCTAGGATGGTCTTGAACTTCTGATTTTCCTGCTTCTAGTCCCCAAGCCCTAGAATTAAAGGCATCCATCACCATGCCTGACTTAAGTATTTAATCTGGTTTGTTTCCTTTCAGTATTGAGAACTAAACATAATCTTGTGCATATTAGTCCAGCACTTTACCCCATTCTCTGCTTCTTCTTCTTTTTTTAATATATTTTTAAATTTTATGTGAATTGATGTTTTGCCTGCATGCACAACTGTGTAAGGGTGTCAGATCTTGGAATTACAGACAGTTGTTAGCTGCCATGTGGATGCTGGGAATTGAACTCAGGTCCTCTGGAAGAACTGTCAGTGCTCTTAACCACTGAGCTATCTCTCCAGCCCCCTCTGCTTGTTCTTAAGAGAGAAATGAAAATAACTCAACTTCAAGTTAGCCAAATGAGAGCTATGTCTGTAAAAACTTCCACCTGGGAACCACATGAGCAAAGGGAAGGATTAGAACACTAAGTATGTAGTAGTCTGTCTCACCAAGTGTGTGGTAACTAAGGCTTTTAGATCATAAAACGTATGTTTGATCAATCTGTGTATGCCCTGCTATATGCTACTATATGCTGTGCCAAACAGCAGTTTTCAGGCTGTGCCTTGCCTTAAGTGACTCCATTTTATAAGCAGCATTTGGCTCCATTAAGTGAAAATGTAGAAGCAGGAAGACAACACACCTCCCTGTGCATAAGGCACCACTACCTGTCAGCATCTCTCACAAGGCAGATTGACAAATCATTTACTTTTTTTTTTTTAAAGATTTACTTTTTTATTTTTATTTTATGTACAATGGTGTTTTGCCCTGGAGCTAGAGTTACAGACAGTTGTGAGCTGTCATGTGGGTGCTGGGAATTGAACCCGGGTCCTCTGGAAGAGCAGTCAGTGCTCTTAACCACTGAGCCATCTCTCCAGCCCCAAATCGTTTACTTTTAAAAGTAAAAAACATAAACTTTTTCACCTGTACTTATCAAAGTAGCCAGATGTGGAGGCAAAGGCCTTTAATACCTGCACTTGTGAGGCAGAGGCAGGCCTCTGAGTTGGAGGCCAGCCTGGTCTACAGTGAGTTCCAAACAACACAAGAAGGAAAGAAAAAAAAAAAAAACAAAAAAAACCCAACCAACCAACCAAAATAAATTGGGACCTATGAGCACTAAAGGTACTGAATTCATATCAGGAAAATCATTCCCAAGAGCTTATCAGATACATTACATGGGCAAAGATCCAGCACCCTAACTTGGACCCCATGAAGAGGTAGGCTTCTAACACTAACAGCAACAGGCTCCAGTGACTGGTTATTTGACTGTAAGTGTGTTCCCTAAGGGCTCACAGAGAACTCTTAACTATCCCAGGAGCTCAAGCCCAGCTAGATCCTCCCAACTCCCCTGATGGGCACACTTCACTGTCCTTCCAGGCCATCCTCCACTTCTTTGCCGAAGCTCACTTCAATGGCAAGGTTTGACTCAGGGTCTCCCTCAACTCTGAGCCCCTCATATCTGAATACATCTTCTCTTGACATCTGTGACACTCCTTATGCCTCCAGTAAGGCCTCTTTAAACTCTATGGTGACCCCGTGTAGTCATTCAATAACCCATACAAAGATATAAATACTGTGCATGTGTAGTGTCACGTGAGAGTTAATATCCCCAATGAAGACTGGAATAAAATAACCTAATTTTGACAATGGCCAGCTGTCAAGGCAAATCTAGAATTCTTGGCAAAATTGCAGCAAAGGGAACCCATTCTGCGTCTGTTCTTCCATAAATCTTGACACTGTGAAAAGACAAACGTGTCCCTTTATGTTTCTAACATAGCATACTCACGACATGGGGCCTGCAAAGTTAAGTCTTAAAATTCGATGAGACATCGGGCAGGTGACTTTCTCGTACTGACAGGAGATTGCATACAGTTCGAACTACTCGGGGTCAGTACACCAAGACACGTTCCTTTCTCAACTCTGGGACGCCGGGCTTATCACATAAGTTCACTTTTAAACAAAAATATTTCCTCCTCAACTATTAGGGCAAGATGTCTGAGAAGGGGTCGGGGATGGACTCTAGCGATGCTAAAGGATTCGTGACCAGCGGGGTCCGGGCAGGGCGGGACCTCCTTTCCCTCTTGTCGGTACAGCCTCCCAAAGATGTCAGGAGGGACTCTACCCCGGGGAGCGAGCGGCCGGGGATGCTGTCAGCCAGCAGAAAGCTGGAGCCTCTCTCTCGCAGAGGGACCGACCGGAGAGGAGGGGCGGCGCGAGGGCGGGCTGGCGGGCTGGCGGCCGGCCTCCCCCCTCCCAGCTTCGGGCCCCAGTCACTCACATGTGGGCCTGCGCCCTCTCGGGCTCCTCCCGCCTCGGGGACACCAGTCGCCGGGCGAGAAGGATGGGCCAATCACTTCCTGCTTCCGGCAGCGCGACCCGGAAGCGATTCTTAAGACGCTGGCCAGGCTGTGAACACAAAGAGAAACCTCTTCGCTCCCCAAGCTCCAAAACAGATCCCGCGAGGTCGCGGGACGAGGTAGAACTCTCGCGGTATCTGGACAAACTTGTGCTCCTACGCCTCCTGGCGTCTACTTTGCGCTACTGCGCCTTCTCAGTATTGGAATTCTTGTTGTTGTTCAAACTCATTGACTGGAATCACTCACAATTTACACTTTTATTCGTTAGTATCTATTGCCTGCTGATTCTGTGGTAGGCATTACTAAGCGCTGTACTCTTAGGAAACGGCTTCAACAATTTTATTGTAACATAAACATTCTCACAACACTTAACCTTGTACCAGCCAAACAGGGCACACACAGATTGATCAAACATCATACTTTTTATGATGTTTACAAGATAACATGTAAACCTTGCATAGCAAGGCAGTCCAGCCAAGCAACGCTCATGGACACTCACCCAGGGGGCTTCAGATGGAGCCAGGAATGAGCCCTCGAGGTGTCAGAAGTGAAAGGGACAGAAACATAGATTGACAATGTCACCTTCAACTGCCCAAATTGGCCCGTTAATTTTTTTTTTTTTAATAGAGATTTTTGACTCAGGCAAACTCTAGGATTTAAGAGGTGTATACAGTAGAGATTTTCAATCCTAACTAATTTAAAGCAGAGTTAGAGAATTTTAAAAAGATATTTTTAATAACTTAAGCTATGAGGATTAAGGGAGGAATAGAGGCACTCAGAAAGACAGACATTATTAAAGCACAGGGGTGTTGCTAATGTTTTCCAAGGGAGAGCAACTGAATAGAAACCCGAGATAAGCCATGCCCAAGGAGGAGGGAGAAGGGAAGGGGGCGGAGCAGAGGGAGGGACAAGAGTGTCTATGGGGTAGCCTGCCCCATGACTCCCCAGACCTTTGGGGAGAAGCCCCTGAAGGCACGGGAAGTGACTCTGGCTCACCATCAGCTCATCCAACCTCAAAACACGCAGAAGGCTGAAAGCCCAGCTCCCTTAGCACACAGGGAAAACTGGGATCCGAAAGGACCATGGATGCGGCTGAGCTGAGGCCTGACTTGTCACTGGATTTCTAAGTCAACATGGCTTGCCTTAATATAACAGTTGTAGAACACATTAAAAATGCCTATGATGTCAGGTTATGGGAGCTAGCTGCTTTGATGTTTCAGTGAGAGCGTGTGTGTGTGTGTGTGTGTGTGTGTGTGTGTGTGTGTGTGTGTGTGTGTGTGTGTGTAGATCTTATGGATGTCGGTTCTTTTTCCTCTGCTGTGTAGATACCGGACTGAACTCAGGTAATTGGGCAAGTGCCTTTACCATCTGAACCATCTCCCCAGCCCAAGAGGTTATGTTTTAATCATTTTCCTTAATCATGAAGAAATGTCATTTTTGTGGATGGAGAGATGGCCTGGTGTTAAAAGCACTTACTGCTTTTGCAGAGGGCCCAGGTTCTGCTGAAATGAACTCAAAACTGTCTGTAACTTTAGTTCTAAGAGACCAGACACACTCTTCTGGCCTCTTCGGGCTCATGTGTGCCCATGGTACACATACACACACAATAAATAAAGAATTAAAGTCACCCTTGTTTATCTAGCCTTTGATGGGAGAGTTCCCCATGAGTTCTTATCCCCAGCTCTGTTGGGTTTATAAATCTGCTGCAGTAAGGGTTCAGATTCTTTTTCTGTAATATCTTTTGCTCAGTTTTCTTGGGAATGGAAGGTTAGTGTTTATATTGGCTTTGTTTTTGCCTTGCCGTGCAGAAAGTGGGCGAGTGGGAGGGAGGGTACATCTAAGAACTGAAAAAAAATGATGTAAATATTTTCCTACTGCTTTGTTGTTAATTATAGGATGTTTAATATAAAACATAACTTCCTTTGTGGCTCACTGAACTTGGAGCAAGCTGTCTAGGCTATACTAGATGGCCAGCCAACTCCAGGGATCCTTGGGTCTCTGCTGTGGGACTATGCTCATGTACACTGTAAATATTGGTTTAGTAATACACTGATTGGCTAGAAGCTAGGCAGAGAGAACGTATACTTGGAGTGACCAGACAAGGAGAATTCTGGGAAGAGGAAGAGTAGATCGGATGCCAGCTAGAGGCAAAAGAAGCAAAATGAGACTGCTTCAATGAGAAAAGGCACCAAGCCACACAGCTACACATAAATAGAATCCTGGGATAGTTTAAGAGTAAGTTAGTGATATGCCTGAGCCATAGGCCAAACAGCTTATAATTAATATAAGCCACTGTGTGATTATTTGGGACTAAATGGCTGTGAGGCTGGCCGGGCAGGATAGAGAAATGCATGACTACACTCTGCCTCCCCATGCTGACTCACAGGTGCATGTCTGCTTGGCATTGACATGGGTGCTGGGGACCAAAATTCAGGTACTTGTACAGCAGGTACTTTACCCACTGAGCCCTGTTAGGCAAGCAGTCTACCACTTGGCCTATATCTCCAGCCCAGCAATACTAGCTAATCCATTCCATGTCTATGTTGTCCTCCCTCTGTGCTTCTGGACTGATTCTTCTTTGTTTCTCCTGTCACCCCAAACAACTTTGGGACTTAATATGAAGGTTTTGGCCTGGCCTAGCCCCATGGTCTAGACCTGTCCACTTCTGCTTATTCCTCCAAAAATGACTCAGATGCTTATATTAATTACATGCTGCTTGGCCTATGGCTCAGGCATATTGTTAGCTAGCTCCTGCATCTTAACTCAACCCATTTCTATTCATCTGTCTGCCATGTGGCCCGTGGCTTATCTGTGTTGTTTTTTTTTTTTACACACTGCTTCCTGGGCTGCTGGATCAGGTCTTTCCTGACTCTGCCCTCTTTTCCTTTATCTGTGCTCAGATTTCCCGCCTCCTTCTAAGATGCCTTGCCATAGCCCAAACAGTCCCTTTATTAACGAATGATATTCACAGCATACAGAAAGACATCCCACATCACTTCCCCTTTTCTGTCTAATCAAAAAGAAGGGTTTTAATTTTAGCATAGTAAAATTATATATAGCAAAACTTATAATTACTTATAATTAAGAATTATAGTTATAGTATTTAGTTTATTTGTATTTAGTAAAATTAAAGAAAACATTTTATTACTTGTTTTATTTTTGTGAGTTTAAAGTTTTTTTTTTTTTTTTTTAAATTCTTTTTTTAATATTTATTTATTTATTATGTATACAGTGTGCAGAAGAGGGTACCAGATCTCATTATTATAGATGGTTGTGAGCCACCATGTGGTTGCTGGGAACTGAACTCAGGACCTCCAGAAGAACAGTCAGTGCTCTTAACCACTGAGCCATCTCTCCAGCCCCGAGTTTAAAGTTTTATATTTATTTTTTATTATAACTAAGGAGAACTGTAACTATTTAATATTTAACTATCTTAAAGACTACAGAAGGATATAACATTACAGGAAGTGCAAGCAACTTTTAAAATCCAGAAATGATACAGATGACATCTGGCTGCTTCGATAGTCACTTAAAGTTTTTTTTTTCTCTTTTCTTTTTTTTAAAGTTTTTTTTTATTTATTATGTATACAGTATATAGAAGAGGGCACCAGATGTCATCATAGACCGTTGTGAGCCACCATGTGGATGCTGGGAATTGAACTCAGGACCTCTGGAAGAGCAGTCAGTGCTCTTAACCTCTGAGCCATCTCTCTAGGCCCCTAAAGTTTTATTGTAATGCTGGCACATTTAATTTTAGTCTATAGGCCTAGAATTTTAGTCATATTTTTTAGTAAGGCAGAAAATTTAAAGGACTGTTTTGTTCACTTTGGCACAGTTTGTCAGTCACTTTTTGTTTGTTTTATGTCTTGTAGAACATTTTGCAGTATTTGTGAAGCAGGAACCTAAGGGACCATCTTGACTTGTTTTGTCAAAGTTTAGAGGTTTTATGGATTTTATATGTCTATTTTACATAGTATATTATTAGGCAGTTGAGGCAAGAATAGTTTTTTGTTTAATGTTCTAAAGAAAGTAAATTCTATATATAGTTTTTTTGATGCTCATTATTTTTTTGAAGTAGATTGGTGTTGCCAGGAGTAGACTTGTCTTATTGTGTAGAAAAGTCTAAGTTCGGGGGCTGGAGAGATGGCTCAGAGGTTAAGGGCACTGACTGTTCTTCCAAAGGTCCTGAGTTCAATTCCCAGCAACCACATGGTGGCTCACAACCCTCTATCTGGAGCTCTGGTGCCCTCTTCTGGCACACAGGCATAGTGGAGGCAGAATGTTGTATACATAATAAATAAATCTTTTAAAAAAAAAGGTCTAAGTTCTTAAAATATTTTAAATGCCATATTTTGTAGCTCTTTGAAGTGTTTAAAGATTATTTAATTGAAATATATTTTTGTATATCTAAAAAACCTAACATGATTATAAGTTTGGTTATCATAGATGACTATTAACTTGTATTTTTTTTTTAACTTTATTTATTTATTTATTTGCCTTGGTGTTTGCCTGGAACTGGAACTACAGACAGTTGTTAGCTGCCATGTGGGTGCTGGGAATCGAACCCGGGTCCTCTGGAAGAGCAGACGGTGCTCTTAACCACTGAGCCATCTCTCCAGCCCCCTTAACTTGTATTTTTAATTTAAATAAATTTAAATGAGTTATATAAACATACTATCTCAAACAAGAGTAGCAATATACATATATCAAAATTAACTTTAAATTTGTATCAATAGGGGCTGGACAGATGGCTGAGTGGTTAAGAGCACTGAGTGCTCTTCCAGAGGACCCAGGTTCAATTCCCAGCACCCACATGGCAGCTCACAACTGTCTGTAACTCTAGCTTCAGGGCAAAACACCACTGTGCATAAAACATAAATAAATAAATCTTTAAAAAAATTGTATCAATAAACTAAAATCTACATCAATGTAAAATATTTTGAAATTAACAACTGATTTTTGGATTAAAGTAGATTCAATAATTTATCTTTTAATCATTTCTATGTCATATGTCCCTTTTATCCTCTAGAAAGAGATTCGAAAGCTACTTTTTATTTGTTTGTTGTTTTTTGAGACAAGTTTTCTCTGTGTAGCTCTGGCTGTTCGGGGAACTCACTCTGTAGACCAGGCTAGCCTCCAAGCCTTAGACTTCTGCCCTCTGCCTGTCTCTGCCCCCCCTCCCGTTTTGGGATTAAAGTTATGCATCACCACAGCCCAGGCAGTCCCCCTGGAACGTTTTTTTGGGAAACAAGGTTTCTCTGTGTAGCTCTGGTTGTCATGGAACTCACTTTGTAGACCAGGCTGGTCTGCTTGCCTCTGCCTCTGGAGCGATGGTATTAAAGATATGAGCCACACCGCAGGGCTTTGTCAGCCTCTTTCTCGGCCTTTTCTTTTTTTCACACGGTTCTTGCTTTTGGAGTCTGATGGATATTATTTGCCAAGTGGCACTTAACTGAGGAGTCTCAGTTTTCACATCTGAAAAATAGGAATACTGTTATCCACAGGATTGCTTTGTGAAATAGATGAAATAAAGTGTGCAGGGCATGGTGGTGCTCACCTTAAATCCCTGCACTCAGGAGGCAGGGGCATGCATATCTCTATGAGTTCGAGGCCAGCCTGGTCTACATGGTAGCTCCAGGACAGCCAGGGCTACACAGCAGGTAGTATATAGCTAGTTTGAGGGGCATCAAAGTCAAGGAACTAAAAATAATTCTTCAATCAGACTAAAGACGGTTGTTCCCGCCTTCAGTGCCTAAACAGACCAATCACCATTCCAGAGCATGGCGCGAATCACCGCTGAAGGATCTTGCACTTGTCTGGTTCCCTGGACTGTATATCTCGTCTTGAAACCTCCTTCCCAGCTCCAAAAGAGATCCTTCATCTTCCTTATCCTAGCACCCTATTATCAAAAACGGCTGAGCGGCGGGAACCGGAAGTGTGCGCCCCCGGGACGGGTCCCCAGTGAACGCTGCCGGAAGTAGCCATTGCTAGGAGATACCTTCGCTCAGCATGGCTGCGATTCCCCCTGACACCTGGCAGCCGCCCAACGTCTACCTGGAGACTAGGTGAGGGTTGGGGCTGGAATGGCCGAGGAGACGTGGGTTCGTGCCGCAGCGGCCAGGCTAAAGAGAGGCCGGCCTGACTCGCACGTGGACGGCACGGAGCTGCGGCCGGGAGTAGCCGTGAGTTCTGAAGGGAACTCGGGGGAGCCCCTCCGCATCGCGGGCGACCTGGGCAACTTCTGTCGGCGTCCTTTTCCTATCCGGTTTATTAATTCATTATCTATATCACCCTCATTCATTCATTCACTCACCCACTTATTCTCAGCAAGTGTGTGTTCAGTCCACAGGCCATACACGTAGGACCGGGACTTTTGAGGACACAGAAGTAGATAATACACTAGAACAGTGTATTATGAAGGGGGCTGGAGTGTGAACACTACGGGAAGAGTAGTAAGAATGTCTGAACAAATTGCTTTGAAAGTAGAGGAAGATGTATTTTCCCCACCGAGAGTGATCTTTGCGCAGGGGGTATGTACGGCTCAGTTGGTGGAGTGCTTAGCTTGCCGAGGTCCGGAACGCGGGCTCCAGCACTGCATATGTGGTGTGGTTGGCACAAGCCTACGATCCTAGCTCTCTGGCGGTGGAAACAGGAGGATCAGAAGACCAAGGTGTGGGGTGGGGACGGGTAGAATGCTTACCTAGAACTAGGCCGAGTTCAAACTCCAGCACCGCAGGCAAAACAGATATGTGTTGTATTTGAAAAGTGGCGGGAAGGAGTCAAGCCACACAACAAATCCCACGTGGGAGATTTATTGAGGGGAGGGGAGAGAGGGAGGTAGATACTGGTGCCATCTGGGGAGGAGGGCAAAGGAAGAGAGGCCCTTCTTTTATAAGAGAAGGTAAGGAATGAGCACAGGGAGTTGGCTGCAGTTGAGGATATATCCTGTCAAGACCCTAAGGGCAGGCCAGTACGATGCCTAAATGCTAACAATATCTCTTCCGGGGGATTTTGAGGCATGCCTTTAATCCCAACACCTAGGAGGCAGAACTTGAGTTCAAGGGCTGCCAGGGCTCCATGGTGAGACCCTGTATCATTCATATATATATATGAGAGAGAGAGAGTTAGTTAGTTAGTTTAAGGCTAACCTGAGCGAGCTACTTGACGTGGCTCAAAAAAGGAAAAGTGATCTAACAGTATAATTAAGCCACCTCCTACTAATGCTATGCCTCTGGTGTGTGATTGCATTCTTCTTAATCTTGCTAGCAGCTCCTAACATGAAGGCAATGTTTCACACACACACCTTCTAGCTTTAACCAGGGAGATGCCATTTTTTTTAAAAAAAAGATTTATTTATTTATTATGTATACAGTATACAGAAGAGGGCACCAGATGTCATCATAGATGGTTGTGAGCCACCATGTGGTTGCTGGGAATTGAACTCAGGACCTTTGGAAGAACAGTCAGTGCCCTTAACCTCTGAGCCATCTCTCCGGCCTGAGATGCCACATCTTTTTGCAGGTTTACCTGCAAGCTGAGTTCCACAGTGAGTGGAGAGAGCTGTGCCTGGAGCCTGCTCAGCCTGCCTGCTGACGTTAACTTCATTCTTTTTCTTGCTCAAAGACATCTTTTCAGAGCTAGGCCCAAGATCATGTTCAAGAAATTTAAATAGGGGGCTGGAGAGATGGCTCAGCGGTTAAGAGCACCATCTGCTCTTCCAGAGGACCCGGGTTCGATTCCCAGCACCCACATGGCAGCTAACAACTGTCTGTAGTTCCAGTTCCAGGCAAACACCAAGGCAAATAAATAAATAAAGTTTTTTTTTTTAAAAAAAAAAAAAGGAAAAAAAAAGAAATTTAAATAGCCTCTTGCTCTGATAATATACAATTCAAACTCTGTAGTGAGGCATACAAGGTAATTTTCCTCCCTAACCTGGCGCTGGCCTACTGTGGTTTCCACATGAGAGCCAGGAGCCAGGCACAGCCTCTGCCCTTGCTGATTTCAATCAGGCCTCAGTCCCCTCTGTATTCTCTCATGCTGTCCTTGCTCCAGCTCTGTCTTCTCACATGATGAGACAAAATCCTACTACTTTAAGTCCCAGCTTGTACTTTTAAAAAATCCTGTCAGTATTGTAAAGAATGACATTTATTTCATTATTGTTTGTGTGGGAGGGAGGGGTGTGCACACCACAGCACACATGTGAAGGTCAGAGGGTGACTTGCAAGAGTTAGTAGTGGCTTTTTGCTTTGATTTTTCGAGACAGGGTTTCTCTGTGTAGCTCTGGCTATCCTGGAACTCCCTCTGTAGACCAGGCTGTCACAGAGAGCCACCTGCCTCTGCCTCCCAAGCGCTGGGATTAAAGGTGAGGACCACCACCAGATCTACTCCTAGCAGATGCTGCATCTGGTGTATTGGGTCATATTTGTGCACATAGACTCTTAGGCAATTCTGTCCCTTCTTAGAGAGCAGATACTTAGAAGTTGAAATTGCTCAGGGACACATTAATTATGTAAGTACTACACGTCTACCATTCTGTGTCATTTATTATATTTAAAAAGTGCCTCCTAGGGCTGGTAAGATGACTCACTAGGTACACGTGTTTGCCACCAAGCCTGAGAATGAGGTCCCTGGGATCCATGTTGTGTGTGGGAGGAGAGAGCTGACTCCTGAAAGCCATCCTCCGCCTGCTATACACGTGCCGTGCACGGCCACAGCCACACACACAGGATAAATAAGTGTAATTAAGACAGCAATCCACAATACACAAAATATCAGTACACAAAATAGGAAGGGGAAACCCCCCTCCAGAATGTAAGGTCCTGTGAAGAACACCACAGATACTGTCTCTCACAGTGTGACTAAACCTGGGCTGGCTGGTAGCCGTCAGAAAGATGAGTTGCAGGCCGGAAGGCTGCCAGAAAAGTGATTTTTCTAGTAAATTCTACATACATTTATTTATTGTGGTTTTTTTTGAGACAGTTTTCCTTTGTAGCTCTTGCTATCCTGGAACTTACTCCGCAGACCAGGTTGGTGGACTCTACTTGAGTGCTCACACTGCTGGGCCCCGTGTCTGGGCATAGGCTCCACTCAGGCCTTATGTCCCCAGAGCTCCTTGGTGACGGCCTGCAGCCTGAGCCCCTGGCCTTGTTTCTTGCTTCTGTCTTATCCTTAGAAGTACTAGGGGCAAGAATTAAAACCTTCATACTGGGTATGTGTAGACATGTGCGGTAACTAGCCTTGCCATTTGTTTTATGCATTCTCCTTAGATTTTATTTTATTCTTTTAAAGATTTATTTATTATGTATACATTATACAGGAGAGGGCACCAGATCTCATCATAGATGGTTGTGAGCCACCATGTGGTTGCTGGGAATTGAACTCAGGACCTCTGGAAGAGCAGCCAGTGCTCTTAACCTCTGAGCCATCTCTCCAGCTCCCGACCCTCTTTTTAACACACAAACTGCTTTTATTTTTCTATTCAAGTTTGGTTTTAATAGGTCATCAAAATATAAGTTAGAAAAGTTATTGAACATACCGCCTCTTTGTCTGGCCAGTCACTATACCCTCCAACCGTTGCAGTCGTATATCCTTTTATTAAGTCTCCAGATGACTTGTGAGGCCCTTTTCCTTGTGTAGGGTTGGTTTCAGAGTCTCAGGATATGTGCTTAGAATCCTGACTTGTCTGGTTGTTTTGCTTAGAAGCTGTCCTGCGTGTCACCCTCGGGTGATTGGCTGCAGCCTGGTCCTTTGTGGGTTGTTTCCCTCTGATCGTGACCTCTGGTCACAGTTGATGCCTTCCTTACAAGGCTGAACAACAAAGGTCCCACTTGTCCCAGGCAGCCGTTTGTTTGCTGTGACCTTGCTGACTGCCTGCCTGCCTCTGTTGTCTGCCCAACTGCAGCATGGGGATCATCGTGCTGGAGCTGTACTGGAAGCATGCTCCAAAGACCTGCAAGAACTTTGCAGAGCTGGCTCGGCGGGGCTACTACAACGGCACCAAATTCCACAGGATCATCAAGGACTTCATGATCCAAGGCGGTGACCCGACAGGGACAGGTATAGTTGAGCTGCCATGTATGTTTTAAGTCTCACTCTGTCGTATAGGGTGGTGAGGCAGCCACAGCTCTCTTTTCCATTTGCTGGATCTGGTTTGTTTCTCTTTTGAGACAAGGCCTCATAGCTCAGGCTAGCTTCCTACTCACTGAGACTGATCTGATTCTCTGATCTTACTGCCTTGGTAGCAACACCGCCCCCTCCCCTCAAAAGCACTCTGCCCACTGAGCTGCATCAGCAGCCAGCCCCCTCACTCTCTCTCTCTCAGATAGAGTATCAAGGTAGCCCAGGCTATCCTATAACTCCTGGGCCTCCTGCCTCTAATCTTCGCTCCTGAGCATGATGGTTTTCCTGACTTTCTTGTGCCGTTCACTAAGAGCAAATGATACTGCTAGAATTGTGATATGGACTTGGGATCACTCAGAAGTGAAAAAAGACAGCCCTAGGTCTTGGAAAATAAAGTTTTGGGTTCCTTTATTAGCTCATTCATCTGACAGATGTTGGGCACCTGCTTTCTGTCAGTGACTCTAAGCCCTAGGGAGACAGCTGTGAGCAATGAGACAAGCACTTGCTCTCACAAAAGCAGGGGGAGGGTAGAGGATCCAGTTTTAGGAAAAGCAGAAAAGATTTCCAAGGGGGTGCTGTGGAGTAGGGATCTGACTGAAGAGAGCTAGAACCTTGACATGGGGCAGAGCCTGTGTAGACCTTTCAGAAGGAGGAGTAGACTGGGCCCTCACAAGGAGGGTCATGGCCACTGCTGTGTTGTGAGCAAAGTAGAGGGATCTGGCCTGTGTGCTCAGAGGTCACTAGCGGCTACTTGGAAGTTAGATGGAAGGTGGAGAATGCAGGCCTGGCTCAGGTGTGATGGTGGACAGAATCAGGTGGATCTCTCAGTTGGAGGTCAGCCTGGACTACAAAGCAAGTTCAAGGACAGCCAGAGCTGTTACATAGAGGAACCTTGCCTCCAAAAACCAAAACCAACCATGTAAAAAAAAAATAATAAAAGAATGCATGCAGGCCTGGATCCTCATCCAGGCAAGGAGTACATGGTGGAGTGGACTACTCATGAGAAAGTGGTGAGAAGTCCCTGCTCCGGGTGGAAGTACAAGTGTGTGCCCAGGACCTGTTCACATGCTGCTGGGAGCCCAGGACCCTGTCAGTGTGCCAGCCTGGCAAGTTAGCTGTGTTGAAGATTTGCTGACAGATGGAACAGAAGGTGGAAGAAGAGAGGGTCAGAATGTATCCGAGGCCTTTGACTGCTACTAGGGAGGAAGGCTGAGCGCAGAGGGAGGGTTTAGAATGGAAGTCAGGAGCTTGGGCTTTGTAAGAGTTTGCTGGAAACCCTTCAGAATCCTGGAGGATGACGTGGAGTCGGTACTTGGAAATAAGTGTGGTGTTCAGGGGAAGATCTAGCAGGGAGATAGGAACTGGGAGTTCCAGGTACTTAGAGGGCATTTTGGTCTGTGTGTGTGTGTGTGTGTGTGTGTGTGTGTGTGTGTGTGTGAGTTTCTGTGTGTGGTGGGGTTTCATGTGTGTGTGAGTGTGTGTGTGAGTCTGTGCATGTCTGTGTGTGTATGTGTGAGTCTGTGTGTGTGTGTGTGTGAGTCTGTGTGTGTGTGAGTCTGTGTGTGGTGGGGTTTCATGTGTGCATGCATATCAAAGTCACAGACTGACATCTGGTGTCTCCCTGGAGTGTGTATCACCATAGTCTATGGGGCTGCTGTGGGATATTTGTACACTGTGTGAAGATGTACTGCTGTGATTGGTGTAGTAAAAAGCCGAACAGCCAATAGCTAGGCAGGAGGTATGGGTGGGACTTCCAGGCAGAGAGAGAACTCTGGGAAGAAGAGTGGTTGAGTTGCCAGCCAGACATGGGGGAAGCAGGGTGGGTAGGACAGATGAGGTAATGAGCCACATGGCAAAATGTAGATTTGAAATACAGGTTAATTTAAGTTATAAGAACTAGTTAGGAAAAAGCCTAAGGTAAGGCCAAGCTTTTATAATTAATAGTAAGTGTGTTGTTATTTGCCATCTGGTGGTCCTGACAAGAAGGTACTATACAGGGGACTTTCTCACTGAACCTGGAGCTTTGGCTGTGCTGACCGTTTGGCATCTGTTTCTGCCCTACCAGTGCTGGGGTGACAAGTCTGTGTCACTGTGCCTGGGCCTGGCTTTTCCATGGGTGCTACAGATCCAGACTCAGGTCTTCAAGTGTCTATAGCAGCCGCTTTGCTGGCTTAGGTACTTCCCTTCTCCGCTTTTGTAGGGTAGGGTTTCATGTAGCCCAGGCTTGCCTTGACTCCCTACTATGTAGCCAATGGTGGCTTTGAAGTGGGTGCTGGGGTCACAGGTATGTGCCCAGCGGAATGTGCCCAGCGGGAGGGGAGGGCTTTCCCTGTGACTTGGCTCTTCAGCAAACCTGGCCCTCAGGCCCTGCATGGCAGGAGGTGGTCCTCGGGAAGCTACGTAGGAACGCAGGAGGGCCGCACTCAGCAGCATGGATCTAAAGGTTTCTCTCCTCTGTCGGCTTGTCCTCATCCCACCTGCAGAAAAGACCATACTCACTTTGGGAGGTTGTCTTTCTAGAGGGCTTTCCTCTAGGGGTTAAGCTAAAGCCTGGATGGATAGATAACCAGCCAAATGGAAATAAGTTCAGAAGAATGGGAGATGTGTTATGTTTAATTCCGTGTATAGTTAACGGAAATGCTCCCTACAAGTGAGTTCACTCAATTTTCTGTCCATCTTATTCTTCCATCTTAAATTCGTCTTTAAAGTTAAAAAAATATTTTTTCATGATAATTTTTAATGACTAATATTTTATGTGTATGAGTTTTGCCTGCATGTGTGTTTCTGCAACATGAGTGAGCTTACTGCTTGTGAAGGCCAAGTCCCTGCGACTGGAGTTACAGACAGTTGTGAGCTGCCATGTGGGTGCTGGGAATCGAACCCAGGTCTAGAGAAGAGTGCACAGTGCTCTTATTGGCTGAGCTAATTCTCCAGCCCCAAAGATTTAATTTTTTTAATGTGCATGTGTGTGTCCCTGAGTGTATGTATGTGCACAATGTGAGTACAGTGCCCACAGAGGCCAGAAGGGCATGTGGGGTCCCTAGAGATGGACTGGGAGACAGTTGAGAGCCACCCCAGGTCCTCTGTAAGAGCAGCAGGCGTTCTAACCACTGAGCCACATCGCAAGTCCTCGTTTTTATTGTTGGTTCTGTTTGCTCTTTACTATTCCAAACAAGCCTGGGGAGTCTGTTTTCGTGGATTTGGATGAGCTGCTCAATTATTTTAACAGGGGTTGAGGGCAATCTTTTTTCAAATATTGAGAGAGAGAGAGAGAGAATGAATGTGTTTTTTGTTGGGGTCAGGGGACTTTTCTGGAGTTGATTCTCATCTTCTCACTTGGATAGTTCTCTCATTTCTGCTTCACAGCCTATTTTGGGTAGCTGGCCTGGAAGCTTCTAGCAGGTTCTTCTGTCTCTGTGTCTAGCTTGCTGTGAGAGTGCTGGGATTACAGGTGTGTGTCACCACAGTAGTTATTTTGATGAACTTTCCTGGCTGGGCCATCTCTTGCTTTTTTTTTTTTTTTTTTTTTTTAAACTTTATTTATTTATTTATTTGCCTTGATGTTTGCCTGGAACTGGAACTACAGACAGTTGTGAGCTGCCATGTGGGTGCTGGGAATTGAACCCGGGTCCTCTGGAAGAGCAGATGGTGCTCTTAACCGCTGAGCCATCTCTCCAGCCCCCCATCTCTTGCTTTTATTGTGAGGACCAAGGGGTGGTTCTGTCTGGGGCTTGTTCCCGTTCCAGACTCTGTCTGTTCCTTTGTACTTGAAGACCTTGAGTAGGTGTGGTATTGTATTGGAGCACATTCGTCCCTCAGGTCTTTCCTGGAGAAGTCTGGTCGCAGCCTTCCAGTTTGAACACAGCTTCAGGAAATCCAAGGCCAGGGGTACTCCCCCCAGTCCAGGGAGCTGAGCTTCCTGCTGGAGCATTTCCCGGCCTGGCTAACTGAGTCCCAGGAAGCTGCCTTGTGGGGCTCTTTCTCTTCCATGCCTCACATTTCCTGTGGTCAGTGAGATGGCTTTTCCTTTTCTCTGCCTTCGCTGGAACCCTCTCGGACCTCCACACCACCTTATTCAATTCTCAGTTGTGTCTGTTCTAGACGTTTCCCTGGTCAGTAGCTGTGTTGGCTGTTAGTGTCATTTGGATCCCATTTTGTGTCCTCAGCTCAGCTGTGTTCATCGCCTTTGTCTGGGCCTCTGGCTTACGAGGGTCTGTCTAGGGTCTTCAGAGGCCTTCAGGGCTTGAGGGCCTCAGAGGTGATGTCCTGTCCCCTCCTCTCCTGTGGTCCTTCCATTTGCTGGGGTCTGTCCCATACCGCCCTTGCTGTTTCTGTGGACATTGGATCAGCATGTTTCCTTCCTTGTTTTTGTTCAGGTACAGTGTAAGCAGATTCCTGTCGTTTTTCTGAATTTATGTGGGGCCAGGCGTCTTCCCCACTGCAAATTCGAGGTTGCTGGCTCTCCACCGCATCCCAGCCTCAAGAGGGATGGGGGGCTTCTTGTGCGAAGGCTAGCCTCTCTATTGTCTCCCCAGATTACAGTAAATTCTGTCCCAGGGTTCCTCTGTCCTTACCCCAGACTCCAACTCTGGACTCCCAAGTATGAACCTAGAAGGTGGCCAGCCCTGCCCCTCTTGTGTGTGTGTAAGGGATTCTGCCCTCTGCTATTCCCTGGTGCACTCTGTTGGCTTTTCAGAATTGCAGGCTGTGGGACTGACTTCTCAGGGCCTGGCTCAACTCTCAGTCTTCCAGGCCATCCAGGGAGAAAAGTCTCTCTTTGGCCAGTTATTCAACATTCAAATTGTTTCTCTCCCTCTCTCTCCCCCCACCCTCTCTCAGGGTTTCATTGTGTCCCTGGCTGGCATGGCGCTCCCAGCCTCCTGCCTCTGCCTCTCAAGTGCTGGGGTTAAAGGTGTGCCCACCACTGTTTGTTCCCTTTATGTTTGTGTTTTGTTCATTTCACCAAGTACTGAGGCTAGGCAGGACTAAAGTTGACATTCAGGCAGTCCTTCTTGACCCCTCCCCACATTTTTTGAAACAGGGTCTCATTGTACAGCCCTGGCAGTCCTGGAACTCACTCTGCAGACCAGGATGGCCTTAAATTGAGAGATCCACCTGCCTCTACCTCCCAAGTTCTAAGATTACCACGCCTCTCCTCACCCTCACACCCCGCTTCTCTCCCCTTCGTTGCTATAATGAAATGAATTTTAATCTGTAACGCCATGGTGCCCAGAGCCCAGGCTCACTGAATGAGAAGCAACTCAGAGATGAACTGTTGGCACAGTGCTTGCCCGTGTCTCTAGTTAATCTGCCATCCTTCCTAATGTCACATTTCCATGATGTACTTTTAATGAAATTGAAGCACTCAAAAGATTTCCAATAATGCCGCAGGCTCAAGAATAACAAATGTTTGCGCAGCCTGCCAGCAAGCCTGTGAGAAAAGCAAGCAGGAGGCGGCTAGCTCTCCCAGGCACTAGATCATGCCTGCCAGCCGACCAAGAGACATTCTTTCTAATGTTGCAGGTAGATAGATAGCAGGGAAAATTGGAGGTTCTCAGCAGGTTGGTTTTCCTTCTCCATTCTTGTGCTGCCACTCAGGAGCCTTCCAGCCATCCTCAGCCATCCTCATCAGGGGCCCCTGCCTTCCTGCATTTCACTCTGAGCCGTAACTCCTCACCTTTACACAGCCCACCTTGAAATAACCACATCATTCTTCTTTGTTTTTAATATTTATTTTTACTTTATGTGAATTGGTGTTTCGCCTGCATGTATAACTGAGTAAGGGTGTCTGATCTTGGAACTACAGACAGTTGCTAGCTGCCATGTGGATGCTGGGAATTGAACTCAGGTCCTCTGGAAGAACAGTCAGTGCTCTTAACCGCTGAGCCATCTCTCCAGCCCACCACATGATTCTTTCCTCAGCTTTCCGTGAGCCTCCCTCACTCCAGTTAGGATCCAGCACCCTCAGAGCTTGTCTCTCCCCTCGAGCTCAGATCATCTTGCTCTGCTCTTGGCCTTGGTAAATGGCACATGGTTGTCTTGTGTGCAGTTGCCCTCTCATTTCACCTGTCTTCTAGGTAGCCCCAGGAATACCAGAAATTTGCCTTGTGGACCAGCAAGCCCTTGTTAACTTGACTCATTTAGCAGCTATTTGCTAAGAGTCCGCTGGGAAAGCATCCTGTACCATTCCAGGGCTGTGAGGAGTAAGAGCAGAAGCTGAGGCATTCTCTTTCCTTATGGCGCTCCAGCTCCTCAGGAAACAAGCTGTTCATTTTAAGAAAGAGGAAAGTGGTGACATCGTGAATGTGCAGCTTTGTGCTGGCATTCCGTGGTTTGTGAGTATCAGGCAAGCTGGGTAATTTATGGTGAGGCGCCTGGTCTGAGAAGCAGAGCTGGACTGGAGAGGAGGCCTTGTGGGTGGACCTGAAAGGACTTAGGTCTTAGGAAGCCACGGGCAGGTGCTTTGATACATTTGCCGTCCCAGGAGTCAGGCTCATGTGCTTCACTGGTCCTGTGATGGAACCCAGCCAACCATTTGCTCTTGATACTGGAGTTGGCTGACTCTGCGGCCTAATGAGCCCCACGTCTTTGAGCTGCATGTATGGAGAATAGCAGAGGAGCAGTTTGGGCAGATTGATCACCTGTGGGAAAGGCATGGGGCCAGTTAGTGCCACTTTGATCCAGCATGATCAGATTTCATTGGGCACTAGGGACTCTTGTGACTGGAGTGAGAAGAGAAATACCAGCTGGCATCTGTGGCAAGGTAGGGTTATGTTCAGGTGCCAGGCAGGGATGTGGGGTCAAGTGTGTTAGACCTGAGTCCTGTCTCACACGGACACTTGTCACACATGTACAGTTTAGGTGACTTCACAGAGCTCTTGTTGGGAGGTGGGGAGCATCCTCACCTCCATTGGGGCCATCCATTCCTCCCAGGGTGATTGTGGGAGCTACATGAATTCATGTCATGAAGTGGTTGTCAGAGGCTTGGCACAGTGCAAAAGGTCATTTTGGTTAATCCACTTAGCATTTTACAGGTACCTTAGACTCTGTCAACTGTCTACTGGGGCTGGTGAAGGTGAGCCATATGATGGAGTGTTGGTCATGACAAGTGACTTGAAATAGCAGCTGTGGGGAGTGAGCAGAGTGTCTCCCCTTGGCACCATCGCCAGCTCTGATGTGGACTAGACTGGTACTAAAGGGTGCCAGTAGCTGGCCTGGCCTGGCCTGGCATCCACCCTTTAGATAGTAGGCCCTTCAGTTCTGACAACCAAAACTGTTCCTGACATTACCCAGTGTCCCCAGGGCCACAGCCAACCCCCATTGGGAACTACTGGGCTAGAGGATGGAGCAGTGCTGTCTGGGGCAGTGCATACAGGAAAGGCCTCTGTGGGACTGAGGAGAGCTGAGGGCCAGGGTCAGGCAGGAACACGCAAAGGAATGGAAGTCAGAGGCCGCAGAGCAGGGTGCTCGCTGGGGGAGGACAGTGACCATAGACTGTCCACGGAGGAATTCAAACAGGGTGGTGCAGAGTCCTCCAGCTGCTCTGTCCTTCATGCCTGAGGAAGAGGGAAGGATGCAGGGCTGAAATCTAGAGCAGGCCCTGGTTGGCAGAGCTGCGATATCTGTAGTTTGGAGCAGGGTAGAAACAACTGCTAGTTTGATCCCTGGAAAGCAGATACCCAGGCAGTTTGGGGCGCGGAGACTAACTGGGGGGAGAGAAGCAGAGGGAAGAGGCCTGTCCCCTGAGAAAGAGGACCAATGGAAAAGGAGCTGGCAGGGAGGGGGACACCAGGACAGTCTTGAGAAGGGTGACACGGGCTGTGAGAGGCTGCTGGAGACACAGTGGAACCATGGAATGAGGGTGTGTGGAGAGTCCTCGGGACAGAGGGAGGGTGGTGACCAGAGCGAGGAGATAAACCAGCTGTCCGTCCCTGTGAAGGGGACCAGGACAGAGGGAGGGACTGTGGGGCTGGGGTTTTGCTGTCTTGAGACTGGAAATGTTAAGGATGTGCTGACTGGAAGGAAAGCTGAGACAGGAAAGTTGTAGTTGTGGACTTGGTGCAGGTGTGGCCTTGGGCATGTGGTGGCCAGGACCCTGACAGCAGTTCAGAAGGAGCATCAGTGCCAGGAGGAAGAGGACTCAGGTAACTGAAGAGCAGGGAGAGCCAGGAGTGGTGGAGGAAGGGAAGGGGGGGGCTGACTGCCGGCCACTGTACATGGTGACTGTACCCTGGGTTAGAGGGCTCAGCATCCCTGAGACCTTTGCTGCTCACGCCCTGTGCACCTACATGACTTCTGAGAGGTCTCTGCCCTACTGTTAGCAGTTGGCTGTCATTGGATGGCTCTGAGTGACCACAGGGCAGCTGTTATGGCTGTGGTGTCTCACACAGTATAAACTGTCCCCAGGAAAGGAGTCCTGCTTCACTTCCACATAGCTGTCGAGGGCTGAGCTTGGGGCATCTTTCTGTGTCAGTCTTAGCTTTTGGCCTTTGATCGTGGACTTAAGGTTACAAGAGGGCTGTAGCTGCTCTCAAAGGAAGAGAAATGGCTATAGGAAATGCAAAGGAGAAGGCTCACCTGTGTTTATACTGAGAGTGCTGGCTTCCTGGCAGTGTGACCTAGCAGGCGTGTTTATGTTACAAGACAGAAGTGCGCCATGGACCTCAGCTGCCACAAGGGAGCCTGTACTTGTCTTTGAGATCAGGGAAGATGGGGAGAAAGTGCTGGGAATGTCCAGGGACAGTGACCTGCTGTGTCTGCTGGAGGCTTTGTCTCCAGAGGAGAGGCTGTGTTGGCCAGCGGACTAGGTGTCAGTGCCCATGTGGTTCTCCTTATGGGTACTGCCCACCATGGTTCCTTTGTCTTGGATATGAATCTGCTGCCTGCCATGGGTGGGATGGGGGTGAGTAGCACTAAGCATAGTAACCCTTGTGTCAGCCCATGATTCTCGTGTCTCTCCAGGGCTTCAGGGGCTGGGGGAGATGCTGGACAGTCTTGGAGATAACTTTGTTTGTTTGTTTATTTGTTCTCCAGCTGAGACAGCAACAAAGATGATTTAGTGTAGAGCTGGCCAAAGGTGAGACCAGAACTGTCTGGAATGCCACAGGCACAGAGCTGTGGTGGTGTAAGGCCGTCAGTCTCTCAGGCGGTCTCAGGGAGCAGAGGATGAAGTTCCAGATCCGCCGAGACTTATTACAGTAGCAAACAATCCAACTTGTACCTTCAGTGTTTTTCTTTCCTCTTTTTGTTTGGTTTTTCCGGACAGGGTTTCTCTATGTGGTCCTGGCTGACCTGGAACTGACTGTGTAGACCAGGCTGGCCTCCAACTCAGAGATCCACCTGCCTCTGCCTGCAGGACTGGGATCAAAGGTGTGTTCCACCACTGCCCAGCTGGTAGCTTTGTTTTTAAGAACAGCACAGATCATCTGTAAACATTTTCATGCCTCACAGAATTCCCTTAAACAAGTGAGAGATGGCAAGTTGGCTCTGAAGGTAAAGGTGATTGCCACCAAGCCTGATGACCTGAGGTTGATCCCTGGGACCTGTGAGGTACAAGGAGAAAACAGATTCCTCTGATCTCCACATGGGTCCCATGGTGGGCAAGTACACACATTCATAAACACATGACAAGTAAATGTAATTAAAGTGTCATCCAGAAGACCTTTGCAAAGCTTTAACTGGCAAGGCAGAGGGCAGAATAACTGGCTAGAGAGGAAACAAGCTAATGGAAGCCATGACAGTTTCAGAGGAACGCTGAACCATGAGGAGGGTCTGCAGCATAGCACGCTTTAGACTGCTTGTCCAGCATGTGCAGCATTGGGGTTCACTCCTCAAACCCCAGTGTCTTAGACGATATCTTGGAAAGTGGGATGGGGGCCTTGAGGTGAGTGAGCACCTGGGCAGGGTTGCTGTACACACACCCTTCATTTAGAGTTGATGTTATGAGTATGGGTGTTTGGTGTGCATGTCTGCCTGTACATTGCAGACTTGGTTTAGGAAGCATGCATCCTAACAAAGAAACTGAGCTTGATAAGCCCCTGATGGAGTAGAGCTTGCTGGTGAGGAAATAGAGTTCTCCAAGGAGCTGCTGGCACTTGGGAGAAGACTGCGGATGCCAGGCTGGTGATGGGGTCTGGATGGGATTTGCCACGTGTGTACCTTGCTCAGGTTATTTTTGTCTTTCATGAGTCTGACGTCTGGATGTTGGATACATGTTCCAGAGAGGCCAGAAGTGCATTGCTCATCAGCAGTCTGGGCCTTAGGCTGAATGCTCTAGGCGACCCCAGTCTGTGGAGCCTGTGCAGGGCGCTGGCTCTGCTGATTAGCATCTGCATAGGCAGGGATCCACTCTGCCAAAGACACTCATCCTTTTCTGCCTGACCACCTCTCCGTTACTCCACGTGCCCACAGGAATGTCTGCACTGAGGTGTCAGCAAGCGCTGAGGAAATGGTGTTCCCCAAGGTGCCTAGTGACTAAAAGGGCCTCTGAATGCTAGCCTCTTGTCTCCACTGTGCCGCTGACTCTTGACTGGCCTGTATCATCATGTTTATGGTTAGCGTTCAGGTTCCTGTGCTGACTCATTTTTATGTTACCTTGATACAAGCAGAGGCTTTTGCGTGGAGGAAACCCCAATTGGGAAAATGCCTCCATAAGATCAGAATCCTATAAGGCCTTTTCTTTTTTAAAAAAAAATATATATTTATTTATTTTTATGTGAATTAGTGTTTTGCCTGCATGTATAACTGTGTAAGGGTGTCAGATCTTGGAATTACAGACAGTTGTTAGCTGCCATGTGGATGCTAGGAATCGAACTCAGGTCCTCTGGAAGAACAGTCAGTGCTCTTAACCACTGAGCCATCTCTCCAGCCCTAAGGACTTTTCTTAATTAGTGATTGATGCAGGAGAGACCAGCCCATTGTGGGTGGTACCATCCCTGGGCTGGTGGTCCTATAGGAGAGCAGGCTGAGCAGGCCAGTATGCAGCCATCTTCTGTGACTCTGCGTCAGCTCCTGTTTAAGTGTCTGTTCTGACTGCCATCAGTGGTGAGCTATAATAGGGAAGTGTAAGCAAAATAAATCCTTTCCCTCCCAAGCTGCCTTAGTTATGATGTTTCATCACAGCAATAGAAAGCCTGACTACTACAGTTCCCTAGAGGCAGAGGCCTGGGCTTTAGAGGTAGAACACCTCATTCTGGGCCGAGGAGCATGCTGGAATGCACTGATAGTGCCACTTTCAGGATGAGGTTGTACATGAGGAGCTGTGTGGAGCTAACCGGGCCTCGGTGGGGGACTTTTCCTGACCTGTTGGGTTTGCCCATTCCTCTTGGGGTAGGAGCAGGGTTTAAAGGACATGAGGGTTCTGACAGCCTAGAAGGAAAGCAAGGACATAAAAACAAACAAGCACGTATGCTGGCATTCACCTCTGATCTCAGCACTTGGGAGGCAGAGGCAGGTGGGTCTCTGAGTTTTGAGACCAGCCTGGTTGGTCTACAGAGCAGTTTCAGGCCAGCCTGTACAGGCCAGTCTCTACACTGTGAGACCTTGTCTCAAAAATGAACAAACTGAAATCTTGCAGACAGACACACAGTAGCTGTGGTGCCCACCTGCTGTAGCATGCTCCTTTATAGCAGTCTGCCTGGGGAGGGCAGACCCTACTTCCCGCCTAGTTTTGGCTGCAAGTGGACTCCAAGCCAGAGCTTGCTTACTGTCTGTCTGCTTATGGCTGCTCAGCATGGACAAAGCAGTAAACTCAGCCAGGCCTGTGGCTGCAGTGTGGTCTGTTAGCATTGCTGAGACCTGCCTCCTGTTCAGATTTCTTATGTGGACATCATATTTTCTTCTTATCTTTGAGCCAGCCTCCTGCCTCGGTCTTCTGAACGCAGGAATTACAGGTGTAGGCTTTCATGTCCATCTTCAGTTGTGCCCTTTGTTCTAAGAGGGGAGCCTGTCCGAGCTTAGGTGCCCAGCACCACCCTAACATCAAACTGGGCCGGGGGGGGGGGCGCTAGTCATCTTGTCACCCGCCACCTCTCCTCTGCATTCTTCCTGTGTGATATTCCACTATGCATGTCGCTTACCAACGTCCCTGTGGGGAGCAACAGCCATCTCGGATCCTCCTACAGCAGGTGCCTGGAAGGTGGGTTGGTAGAATTTGTGGGTAGAAGCTAAATGCAGCAGGGAAGGGTGTGTTGGTATGTGAGGTGGGCACTGGGCTCAGGCCTGGGCACTCTGCTGGAATACTCAGAAGCACGCTCCCTGTCAGGACATGGGGGAGCTTTTCTGTAGAGGTTGGACACCCCTGTGCCGCTGCCCTGGGGATGCTGTTCTGTGCTTTCCATGTGTTGGTAGCGAACATTAGTCTAACAAGCAAATGTTATTGTTGCTTTTCCTGAGTGAAGCCAGTGACTGAAGCACTGTAATGTGTCTTCTGGGGCTGGGGTGCTCACTGCCTGAAAGTCCCTGTACTCTGAAGAGCCCTCTGACCTCAGGCTCATCTTGTGAGCTAGACTCTGGACTGGCTGGCTCACTACTTGTCTTCTGATTGGACAGGTCGAGGTGGAGCATCTATCTATGGCAAACAGTTTGAAGATGAACTTCATCCAGACCTGAAGTTCACGGGTAAGTGTGTGATCTGACTGAGTGGGGGGAGGAGAGGGAATGCATACTGAACACTTGCTTTTCTGGCTGTGATTCAAGGTGTGTGCCTGACACCGTGGCATGGTGCCAGACAGCTGCCCAGCCATGGCGCCACAAAGTGCCCTGGCAGATGAAAGAAATAGGGCCTCTTGAGAGTCCTTGGCAGTTGTGAGCTGCTCTGTGTTCTGACTGTCCCGCTTGCTAGATGTCACAGAGGGAAGGCTGTCAGTGTCCTCAGAGCAGAGCAAGGCCTTGCTGGGTGCTTGAGAAAAAGGAAGAACATGGGCCATGGTTATCGAGGAACAGCACCGGGGAAGCTGGACAGTGATGGAGGCAGAGACATTGAGGCTGTGGGGGTGTGGAAGAGTCCTGCCTGCCTGCCTAGGAAGAGGCGTGGGCCCTGAAACTGGGGGTGGAGACGAGCCTGCAGCCCTCTGTATCCACTGGCAGTGTTGCCACTGGCTGGATGGAGGGGTCATTGTTCATGTTCTCTCTTCTCATCTCCCCCAGGGGCTGGGATTCTTGCAATGGCCAATGCAGGACCAGACACCAATGGCAGCCAGTTCTTCATCACCCTCGCCCCCACCCAGTGGCTGGATGGCAAACATACCATTTTTGGCCGAGTGTGCCAGGGCATAGGAATGGTGAATCGAGTGGGCATGGTGGAAACGAACTCCCAGGACCGTCCTGTGGATGACGTGAAGATCCTTAAGGCATACCCTTCTGGATAGATGTGATGCTGCCTCGGGCTCACTCAGGCTTCTAAGATGGTCCTAGTGACCCACTCATCCTCCAGATGACAAAATGAAGCAGAGGGGTTGCGCTTGGGGGCATTTGTATTCTGGCCAACCGTCACAGACTTGAAAAGCCGGCAGTGTTGATGGGGCATTGACTGCACGGCCCCTTTCATCCTCCGGCAGTGTTCTTCCAGGGATATACACAGATCTCTATTTTCCCTCAGAGCCTGAGCATCAACACTGCTGCTTCTGACACTAAACATCCCACGCAAAGCCATATTGAATTTTTGCCAAATGAAAACCGCATCCAACAATGAAGTTGCTAAGAAAGTGTCAAGCAGGGAATGATAATGTGTAATGATGGAGAAATGGATCCCTGAAAAGGAAGCAGAAGCATTGACCATTTGCCCCTGGGAAGGACTGGCAGTCTACTGAGCACAAGGCCAGTCCTTCAAGAGCCTCGCTCACATGCAGTGACATTTTTTAGGGCTTTAGAGAAAGTAGGTAAGAGGTTTTTATCCATGACATTTTTGGCTTTTTAATCTTTCTGGATTGGCAGGGGCTATGGAGATGACAGGAAGGATGTTAATACCTATGTAATACATAGAAATTTACAGAATAAAGTACCATTGGTAGTCAAAATCAGTGCTGTGGTCTTGGTATTTTTCTAGATTCTTCTCCTCCTCCCTCCTTTTTTGAGACAGGGTGTCACTATGTAGCACTTGCTAGCCCTAACTTACAATATAGATGAGGCTGGCCTCGAACTTGGAGAATACGGTAGCCCTAAGAGCTGGGACTAAAGGTGTGTTCTAGGCCATTTTAGTCTTGGTGGAAGTGAGGAGCTATAGCATTCCTGCCTTCAAGTCATATGAGTCTCCATCGGATTCCCTCCATGCAAAAGCATCTTCTACCTGACAGGCAGAACCAAAGAAAGCCTCAAGTGATGTCTGCTAGCATTCTGAGGGAGGGATGAGCTAAAGGATTGTTTAGTTGGCACCGGCGAAAGCAGCCAGGGGACGTTTATTTCATCTTCCCATCCCGGGTCACAGCTCAGCATCCAGGGAAGACAGGAGGAACTTGGCCAGAACTAAAGTGACAACCACAGAGAGACGCTGCCTACTGGCTTCCTGCCCTGGCTTGCTCAGCTACCTGCTACCTTCCTCTTTTTGTGGTTTGTTTTGTTTTCTAGACTGGCTGTCCTGGAATTCACTCTGCAGACCAGGCTGGCCTCGAACTCACAGAGATCCTCCTGCTTCTGTCTCCCTAGTGCTGGGATTAAAGGCGAGCGGCATCACTGCCCGGCTCAGCTACCTTTCTCAGATAGCCCAGGGTTGGCACTGCCCACAGCGGGCTGTAACAATTAAGTCAAGAAAATGCCCCACAGGCCAGAGGAAGGCAGTCTCTCAGCTGCGGTTCCTCTTTCCAGATGTGTCAAGTTGATTAGCTGTCACATGGAGGGTAAGTGCTAAGGGGCATAGTCACCCCCTGTGGCTTTGCTTCCTTACATGGGGAGCCTCTTAAAGTACCCTGTGTGTCATTGCCATACCTTTCAGGAAGTGACCCAAGTTGTGTTTCCCAGGCTCTTCTCTCAGCAATGCAAAAGCCTTGCACTGTATAGAAGCGAGCAGCCACATAGGCCGACGAAAGGGTCAACTGAATTGTTTTCATTTGTTCCGGGCTGATGCACTGTGTTAAATGTGTAAGGTCTTATCGGCATGGGTCTGAGTACAGAAACTAAGAAAATAAAATAATCTCTCGGTAATGACAAAAAGGGGAGGCCACCACCTCACCCCGAAAATGCTTTGCTGAATAGAGTCCCACACTCTGTTCATCATGTACATCTTCCCGCTGGCCCAGAGCTGCTTCTCAGAGCAAAGCATGAGACACACACCCATCACCTCCCAGAATTGTAACCTGTCCCCATGTCCACACAGGTCCCAGGCATTATGGGAACATCTTTGGTGCTGTGAGGTTAAGGTTCTGGGTATGAGAGAGCAGCCTGAGCGAGGTTCCTGGTTCCTGGTTCTGGAAAGGTCTCCACACACATGCAAGGCAGCCACTGGTTGGCACGGGCCTGTTACTTTACAGCATAAGGCCTCAAAAGGGGGAAGTGGCTTCCAGTTGTTAGTGATTGCTAGGAAACCTGAGGTGCAGACACCTGTCTCCTGTCAGGAGCTTGCTTAACGAGGATCCTGTTAGCTGTGTCATCCTGGCAGAGCCATTAGACTGTAAGTGTGACAGTGGGGTGCAGCTGCCACACATCCACTGAAGGCAGCCGGGAAGGGGCTTTACAGTGAGGACCAGTTTGTGACTTAGGTGGAGAGTAATGAAAGTGGCCAGGGACCTCCGGGACTCCACAAAGGACAGAAGCAGCTTTGGGAAGGGTCCAGAGGTACAGAGAAGGTTTGAGGTGGGGTAGGTAAGCAGTGGAGAAAGCCTTCAAACAATGTTCAGAGCAGGCATCCATGCTGAAGATGTGCAACCTGGCACAGTACAGGGTGGCTTCTGCACTCAGGCTCAGTGCATTAGCACTCAGTCCCTGGAGATGCCACACTGGAGTAACAAGGTCTGAGGTCATGGATGCTCTAACATGAACCTGTAGGGGAAACTTTTGCAACAGCGCAGGGCAGGCAGGCCCTCGACCCCATGGTCTGCCTTCAAGAATCTCTTCTGCCTTTTTCTGCCTGGAGAGAAGGAAAGCCCAGGCTGAGGCCAGCACTTGTCACTTTGGCTGCTGAGATGAACACCGGGGACAGTGCCCTGCTGTGTGGACACCACAGTGGCTGAGGTGGTGTAGTGGTAGTCAAGGGAAGGGACCATGGGATCCTATATGTCTGTGAAGCAACCTGGAAACATGTCTTATGGGTCGTGTTATCTGTGACAGGTTCACATGTATCCCAGGCAGCTCCTAACTTTCTATGTAGTTGGGAATGACCTTAAACTTCTGATCCTCCTCTTACCTCTACTTTCCAAAAATGGAGATCAGAGGCCAGCCTTGAACTCATGGCAGTCCTCAATGATGGGATCACGTTACTGCTCATGGCAGAACAGTGTAGGGGAGAGCACACCACAGTAGGATTTGGGAGGCTGGAGGATCATGAGTTCAAGGCCAGCCTGGGCTACACGGCTGAAGCTCGGCAGGTCAGGTCCTCCATCCAAGAGCGAACAGGAAGAAGGGACTTCTGTGTATGTGCACCCCAATCTCAAGCTGCCCTTCAACTATGCCCCTAATTGTATAGCCTCAGTGGTCATAGGTGAATCCCAGATCAACGCTGGCCAAGTCAAGGTGATGGCACCTGATCTCTACTACAGAATAGGTGTTCAGAGCAGGATCTGGTATTGGGAACAGTTTTTAAAGCCAGTTTTTGGTAATAGTAGACATTAAAGCCACTCCATACCTCTTTGGCCGTGTGTGTGTGTGTGTGTGTGTGTGTGTGTGTGTGTGTGTGTGTGCGTGCGCGCGCGCGTGTAGGCATGCACACACGTGCATGCACATGACCTCAGAGCAAGACCCAGTCTTATTCCATGCTGCCCTCTGAGCACCTTTGTAATGCTTTGAGGTTATTGCTGAGTGAATCAGATGAAATAGTCTCCATCAGGAGAAGGAGGCTCACTGGCAGAAATAGCTGTGCCTGGAGCCACAGACCCGGCTTTGGCTGGCTGGCGTGACAGCAAAGCCTTTTCCACTCAGCCCTCTGGAAGTCCTCAGCTTCGTTTATTTTTGGATCGTGGCTCCAGAATATGTCAAAATAGCTTTTCCCACAAACGGCAAATGGCTCCTACCCCCAGATCTTTGAGCCAATCTGAGTTTCTCTGTGGCCCCTCTGGCACCACACTGTGGGCTGTGGAGGAGGAAGAAAGATGAACACATCTGTTCAAGCTCGATGCCTCCTGCCAAGAAGCGCTGTGCCCTCAGAGCCGTGCTCCATAGAGTGAGCTCCCGGGACAGGCAAATGCCAGGACAGAGGACGTCCCAGCAACTCTGAAGGAAAATAAGGGAGGTAAGGCTGGGCTTGATCCAAACTAGTGATTCAGAATCCCTACCGGTGTGGTAGGCCTGAGTCTCCAGGGAAAAAGAACATTAGATTCCTGTCTGGATGGGATTGGAGAGACGGCCCAGTGGTTAAGAACGCCTGCTCCTCTAGCAGAGGACCAGGATTCAGCTCTCAGCACCCACATGGCAATTCACAATGGCCTGTAACTAGTCACTGAGCATCCAACACCCTCTTCTGCCTCCATGGCCTCATGCAAGCACACTCAACATTAGGATAACCATCTTTTTTTAAAAAAAAAAAAAAAAAAGATCTCTGTCTGAAATCACAGGGCAAAATGTGTAGGTCCAGGAGTGTGAGATCTCTGTGTCACCTTGGGGAACTACCTGCCATCTGGAATCTGGTTTCCTTGTTCTTCAGGCTAAGGTTTGAACTAGGCCTTTTGAGCTGCAAGTCTGAATGTAGGTCAGTTAGAAGATTGATTGCTCCCGCTGCCAAGTTTGCTTTTAGCATGCTATTTTGGGAGTCTGCCACTAGAGGCCACTATGGATACAGTTTAGCCTCGCAGCAGCTTCAAGAAGCTTACCAATACCTTTCATGGTTTTGCTAAGCCAAGCTAGCTGCTCTCAGGATGTGGAAAACCAAAGACTGCTCAGATTGCAACAGACTAGACTGGAGATGTGAGCCTGCCAGGGTAAGCCTGGGAGAGCTGCATGGACCAGGATACCCTGTCCTCTGTCAGCCGGTCTAGGCAGAAGCTCCTGCGTCCTGTGTTGCAGGAGGCCTGAGCCTGGACTTGGCCTTAAAATTCCAGCTGTTCAGTCCTTCCCTGTGTAGTGAAGTCATTCCTTCCTTCCATAATAATCCAGAGCCCATCACTGACACCAGCCAGGAAATAATTTCACTTGAGGAAACAGTTCAAGTTGTGTATATCTGTCATTAATACCCAAAGCAACCTCAGAAGTTGCCCTTCTTATGCCCATTTCTGGATGAGCAAACTGAGGACCAAGACCAAGTATGGAAAATGCCAGGTCAGAGGATGTTCCAGCAACTCTGGACAAAGAGTGAATGAGAGTGACTAGCTCGGAGCAGCCTTGGGGATTCCTAGAGGTTAGCTTATTCTTCAAGTTGTCTCCACCTTTGGTACATAATGGGAGGAGGTCTGGGAAAGGGGCAGCTCCCTCGGGACGGGAGGGTGGGGCACGATGACACACCACCCTGCCTGCCTGCTCCACCATCTGAAGCATGTCTGCTGGGGCCCAGGGCCACGTAACCCTGACTGGTGTATTTACTGGGTCATAGGTGTAATAGCCACACCACTCCGCCCAGCCCACACAAACCATTTTCCTCTCTATGAGGATCTGGTCAGGCTCCATTAAGAGCTGGGCCCTGTGTATTTAGAACAGGCACAGGTGGTGTGGGGGAGGGGCCAGGAACCTCTATATCCTCATTAATGACCATTCCAGAGTGGGCATATAAGAAAAGCCATCAAAGGAAAAAGAATCCAGAGTTCACAGTCTCTTCAGCCATACCCAATCCTGAAGACTGTTTCTGTGTCTCCTTTTTGGGAAGCGGGATCAAGGAAGGACTTGGTCGATGAACTCATTTGGTGGGAGGCTGGTACACTCCTGGTTCCAGTGGACCCCCAATGCAGCGTGGCAAGATTTCCCTCCTTGCTGGTCTGCTTTGTTCCTCTGTCACACTGGAAATTCTTTGCCCCTTCCTCTCTGTAGCTCAGAAAATAACAGGGTTTCGAGCCAGAATTGGTCAGTGTTTGGCTGTGGGAAGGTACTTCCTTAGCCTCAGATTATCTGTAAAAAGAGGCCCACACTCATGCTGAGCTCGACTGGCCTAAATATCTATAATTTTTATTTTTTGTATTTGCTTGTTTATTTACTTATTGTGTGTGTTCCTGGGTGTGGATGTCTGAGGCTAACTGGGTTCTGGCGATTAAACTGAGGTCATCAGACTTGGTGGCAGATGCTCTTACCCACCAAGCCATCTCACTGTGTTTTCATGGTCCATGCTTCTCTGGAGAGCTCCCAGCAGACCCTGGAGGAGATGGGGGCATACTATGTGTTTTATTAGTGAGTGAGTATGCACCTGCATGTGCTGTGCTTGGAACCTAGAGCCTGGAACCTAGTAGGAAAGAGGTACAGAACTAAACCTCAGACCCCACTGTCTCCAATTTTGAGCGAGGGAAACCTAATCAGCAGCAATCAGAGGTGTGAGGGTGGTGAGAACCTGCCCTAGGCCAGAGGTAGCTCCAGAGCCTGACACCTGAGCTTCACATAGGCACTGATGGGATTAGCCAGAGAACAGACATTTCCCTCAGAGCAGCTGTTCTTAGCCAGAGGCGGAAGGAGACCGGTCACCAAATATGCCTGATGAACTAACTGCTGGGGGTGGGAGGCAGAGCAAATAAACTCAGGGAAATCACAGCAGCAGTTGACAACTCCAGCAGGCACACCGAGACAGGGCCACCAGGATGTCAGCTTGCACACAAAGCCAGCCTCATAGCATTTGTGCACATTTCAGTCACCTCTGCAAGCAGTCGAGCAGATACAAGTGACTTGGCATGAAACCCAGTTTAGAGCTTAAAGGAGGGAAAGGATAGCTCATCCTTGGTGGCTTCACCTTAGAACAAACAGGCACAGCTCGGAGAGATGCTAGGGCCGGGTGCAAGGTTGACAGCATCAGGGCTGTGGGGTAACCACAGCCCCCTTCTCTCCCCTCCCATTTTTAGGTGCCTGGGAGTACTACGTTCTCCGGATCCAGTTAGGGGAAATGGAGGAACTCCAGGAATGGCATTGGCCAAGAGGCTGTGTCTTCCTGCTCCTCCTCGGCATGAGTGCACCCGTCAGGCAGACATCATGCTGGTGGGAGGCTGGCAGTAGAGGGAGAGGCTGAGTTTGCTTTTGAGCTGGAGAACAAATGTGAGGAGTGAGTCTTCTATTTCCTACGATGCTCAAACAAGGGGAGATGGTCTTCCACGGAGCACAGAGTTCCCAGAGCCCCAGAGCAGGCCAGCCTGCCATACCTGGGAGGGGACTGTTTTTAAATGGGATTAGGAGCTGGGAGCAGAACGTTTGCTGGCATGGGCAAGGCCGTAGCTTCCATCACCAGCATTGCAAAGGGAGTTAGGAGGGAGGAGAAAAATGAAATTTTAGACCCAACAACAAAAAAGAGAGGGCTGAGGTCAGGCAAGGCCAGGCTATGAAATCAAGGTAAGGCTCCCCCTCCCCCACTCGCACACAGCAGAGAAGAAAGAAGCCTCTCCTGAGACAAGTAGGAGGCTGATCAGAGCATGGAGCCCAGGCTAATCCAGAAGAGGGAGAGTCAGAAAGGCCAGGACAAGAGAAGGGGTGAGGATATGGAGCTCATTGTGGGGTCAGAAACGTTATGTGTGTGTGTTTACGAGATAAAGGTTACAGCAGCCATCCTTCCTAGAAGGAGCCGAGGCAAAATGATTCAGACCTAAAATCCCAGCACTCGGGAGGTTGAGACAGGAAGATAGCCTATGAGTTCAAGGCCCGCTTGGACCTAGACTGGGAATGTAGCTCAGCTGGGAGAGGGCTTGCTGAGCATGAATAAAGTTCTGAGTTCCATCCTCAGCACTGCATAAAACCCAGTGCCTGGAATCCCAGCACTCTAGAGGTAGAGGCAGGAGCATAGGGAATTTGAGGCTAGCCTGGGCTACAGGAGATCCTGTCCCCAAAAGGAACAATAACAAACAAAAAACCCCAAACAACAGGCTCTAATTTGAAGCTGAGCATTTATTAGCTAATTATTCACAGGCAAAGGACCCTGGAGATTTCTTGTCCTCCGTGGGCCTCAGTTTCCAGATCTGCTGAGCTATCTTTTAAGCCCTTAGTGGCAGGGAGGTCTGTGATCCTGTGACTAACCACACCAAGCTGGATTAAAGTTGACAAGGGAGGAAAATTAAAAGAGGTGACAGGCTGTGCTATTAACACTGGGATGTCCATGGAGAGACCCAGAGATGGGTATTCTTCTGAGGATCAAGAAAAGTCTGCATGGTGTCAGGGTTTCAGCCTCCAAGACTTGCATCCTGTCCCTGCCTCTTACGGAGGTGAGCTTGAGAGAATGAAGTTCCGGTTCCTCACCTGTGGAAGTGCAGCCAGACTGTCTGCAGCTTCCTCAGGAAGGAAACTCTAGAAATGGTGGTCTGAACTGCCTGGCACTGAGCTCCAACCTGCTGGGGCTGCCTCAGCCCTCCACTTTGGAGATAGTCGGGTGCAGCAAGCAGGGTGCAGGAGTAGGGATTTGCTAAGTGGGGCGACAGTGGCGCCACTTGTGAGGATTGAGTGGGTGGCAGATGTGAGATTTTCGCTTTCAAGGCAGGTTCTCAATAAACAAGATGGAGACATCCAAGTCCTTTTCTTTCTCTGAGGCTCTGGCCCCAGACCCCAACAGTGTCAGCCAGATTGTTGACACACAGTGCCCTAGCTGCATCGGTGACACACGCAGAATAAATGTTTAATGATGATGCGTGTGACGGACAGTCGGCTGATGGCACTGGTGCAGAGACTCTGGGGGTCCTTAAGAAGGGTTTCCAGTCACTCATCTGATAAATTAAGCACCTGTCACGTGTGATCTGTTTGTGACTGCACTGTCCTCAGGTGCTGGGACTCAACCATGAACAAAGCAGCCCTTGTTGTGTTCTGCTTTTCCTACTAGGAAAGCTGACAAGCGGGAAGCCAGAGGTAGGCAGGGGTGAGCGACAAGCTCCTATGTCAGGGAGTGTGTTCTGTGAAGGGCTGGGACAGCAAAGCCCACTGGGAACACCAGGCAAGGGAAAGAAGGTGACAGGTACAAAGGCCTAGGAAGGAAGCCAGTGTGGCTGGCTGTGATCACTGAAGTGATGGAGGAGATGCCACTGGGGAGGTCATGGGATGTTCCACAGGGAGGGTCTTGAGCAGAAGAGTGACCAACCAGGCTGTGTGGGGTTGAGGGTACCCCATGCTTGTCCCAGGACTTGGACTGTAAGAAGGAGGGACCTCCTTCGCCTGGACGGAGGGAGGAGGACCAGAGAAAGGCGGGTCACAGAGGTGTGGTCAGGCTAGGAACCAGTCCCAAGAGAAGGAGATTCTGGGCACAGCATCTTCCTGAGCTTCACTTTGTGTTGGTGTGGAGAGGGAGGTCCTGAGGAACAGTGAACATTTCTCAGGGAGTATCACACCCTTCTTGCCTCTTCTACCCCAGGGGAAATGGCTTTGCCCCACCTCATCTGAGGCATATCCTCACTGCTCTAGGGTCTCTAGCCTCACTGTTCTTAGTGAGGTTTCTCATTGGGGGAAGACTCGATGATCTTGAACTCATCACTCCCCTGCCCTACGGTCCCCCCTTGCACACTTCTGCCCTGCTAGGGTCCTCTTGCACACTCCTGCCCCGCTAGGGTCCCCTTGCACACTTCTGCCCCACTAGGGTCCCCTTGCACACTCCTGACCCACTAGGGTCCCCTTGCATACTCCTGTTCCAATTCAACTCTTGCATCAGTTTTCTTCAGCTGTAACAGGGCAGCTCCAAGGGCAGCACTTACTCAAAGTGCCTCTGAAGGGGAGGGGAGGGGAGGGGAGGGGAGGAGAGGGGAGGGCAGGGCGGCAGCAGCTGCCTCTTCTGTGAGGAGCTCCAGCTCAGGGCCCCCAGCCCTCAGTGCTTCTCCCCTCCTTATCGATGCTGCGAGTTGCCTCTCAAAATTGCTCTGCCATCATTAACACCACGAATCAGGTCAGATGAAGGCCTTTTGCAGTCTTGGACGGCGAAGGCAAAGTGCTGATGCTGATTATCCTACATCTTCCAGCATTCCGTGCTCATAGTTCTTAATCAGAGGGGCAGGCGGGCTCGGTGCTTCTATGGTGGGTGGGCCAGGATCAAGGTTGCTTCTAGTCTGGGTTCCAGGACCACAGAGCCAGTCTGCAACATGTATTAGGTCTGCAGAGGGCTCCTCTGGATGTCACAGGTGGCCCAGTGACCACACCTTCTAAAGAACAAACACATTGTCATCGGAAGGCAACACCCAGGGATTTGCTTTGGTCCATCAGTGAGTGAGTGATTCATTTGAGCAAAGGCCAGAAGCCATGCTCCCAAGAGACTCATCAGCAAGTTGTGGTGGGCCTCATGGGTTGGTTGGTCATGGGGGCAGAGAGGTACCTTTCAGAGCACCTCTTCATTGGTACCCCCTTTTGGACAGACTGGTGGCAGCCGGAGCCTAGCATCATGTGGCCTCTTGGCCTCCACTACTTCCACCAACCTTTAACCTCTACCCCAGACACACACCGTGGTTGCCAGGCACAGCTCTCTGGCCTGGGCTCTACAGGTCTCCCAGAAGAATGCAGCTCAGCATCACTGTGCAAACATTAAGCCCAGTGCACTTGTGTTCATGTTGACCTGCTGAAGCCTGCAGCTCAGGCTGAGACCTTCCCTGGCTCAGGCACAGTCACTGCCACTCTGTGTATCAGGCTAGAAGCATCGGAAGGTGGGCAGCTGGGGTCCGAGCAGAGTCCTGGGACACAATCCTTGTGCTGGGTCAGTGGCCTTCCCAGCCATCTTGTTTTCCTGACATCTCAAACACTTCAGTCTGTCTTGGGGAGGATCCATACCAGGGCCTCCTTCTCATGTCATCATCCCATTGTCCCCTGCGGGTTCTCCTTCCGCTTGTCCTCTGCTCCCTGACCCTTTATGCCAACTTCCACAGCACTCTAAATGCTGTCCAGTTCTGTCTGCATATCTGGAAGCCTCACTAGCCTGGGACTGTTAGGGATAGACACCTTGTCTTTTTGCCTCTTGTTATTTTGAGACAGGATCTCTCTACATAACCCTTCCTCTCCTGTGTGTCCTGGAACTCACAGAGATCCCCCTGCCTCGGCTTTCCAAGTGCTAGAAATAAAGGCATGGACCACACCAGTTTGTTTGTTTGTTTTTAACCTTTTTTTTTTTGTGATAGTTTGTTCTGCCAAAGAGAGCCAATAGGAGACTATCCGCTACAAGGACGGGACAATGCAGACTACGTGCTTCTGCAAGGAGACCTTAGGGTCACCACTCCAAATGCTGTCACTTTTCAAGGTCATCAACAGACTTTCAGCTAAACAGCCTCCCTGCCTCTCTATGGCTGCTACCCCAAACAGGACCAGAGAGAGGGAGGGAGGCTGCCTATTGAGCTGTACTGCCCTTATCCCATGCTATAACATGCTTGTGGTGAAGGGGTAACCTGATCATAAGTTTTGGCAGGTTACTTCAAATCTTTATCTTTTGTACCATCCCATAACATGGTGTTAGAAATTAGACTCACCCTAAAAACACATACTGAGCCCTGGGCTGGGTGGGAACTTCTCTTTAAACCAGGCTGTTTATTCCAGCTCATTACCATAAGTGAACAGTAGTTTCAGACGTATATTGATTAGCAGTTCATTTGTGGTTCAGACTGGATTTTGTTCTAAATTTGAAATCAATTGGAAATTGAAAAACAATAAAAAACAAAAGAAATAAGTGGAGACTAAGTTGTTATTTATGCAGGAAAGACCCCAGGTCCAACCCAAAAGTTAGCCACCCCCCCTTCCTGCTTTCCAGGGGAAGCCCAGTACCCATGGCTGCCTGCCCCAGTCCAGCTGATCTTGAGCTATAGGTAAACAGAAAACACTTGTGCAAGCCCAGGGAAGTGTTCTGTTTGTTTTCAACTCTGGCTGACTGATGTATTGAAAATTGATTTCAAACAGCATCTGTGTGGACCTGTTCAGAATGCCTGGCTGCCAGAAGGCCAACACTGCCCGCGACAGTAGTGTGGTGTGGTGAGGTTGAAGCTACATATCAGCAAAGCTCACACTGAGGGTGAGGAGGGGCGGCCGGGGGATTTGTTAGAGAGGAAACTACATAGTCTCCAGGAACCAGCTTAGAGCTGCAATCCTAAAACCAGAGGTTAGATCTGGCGGGGCAGGAGACTCCAGGCTTAGGTGGGAAGACACTGCCTGACAGATGTTTGGACCTCCTCTCCTTCCCCAATGCAGGGTTCTGAGCCCAGTATTCCATAAGCTGGTTGCAAAGCTCAGGTTGCTGAGGCCATCCTCTCTGTCTCATGGAAGAAGCTTCCAGACCCAGGGTTGGCTCAGCCCCTATGGTCACGATGGGAAGAAGGACCACAAAGGGGCTGGGTTCCGGCGACTAGCCAAGACCAGTGTCGACCCGCACCAGAGGTGGATGGGCAAGCGTCCACTGACCCACCCTACCTGCGTAGGAAACCAGACCGGCCCTCCTGGCGCCTGGCTTGTCACCACCTCTCCACGGGGAGATGGAGAGACAGCTCTGGGTTTAGACCCTCCCGTGGTGGCGCGCACACTCAGCAGAGCCCTCTTCCCCGGACCCCGCCTAGATGCTGTCCAAACAGGTGCCCCTTGGATAGTCCCCCTCCCCCAGCACGCAGACCCTGAACAAGCAGGGTGGGGGACTGGCGCAGAGGGCGGCGCGCACCCTGGGATCGTCTCTAGCTGTTGCCAGCCCTGTCCCCCGTCATCCAGAGCCGCATCCCCACGCCCGCCACGCGCGTGCACACTCACACACGCGCGCACACTCACACATACACACACATTGCTCCCACACTCGCCCCGCGCAGACCCCGCCCCGGCCCCGCCCCGGCCCCTGCGGGCGGCCCCTCTGGCGCTCGCGGACCCCGCACGCAGCGCGCGCGGCTGGCGGGAGGCGGCAGCGACTCGGGGCACATTTGATTTTCCCGCAGTCCGGGCGCCCCGGAGCCGAACCCCTAGCAGAGGACGTGGCGCTGCACCCTAAGCCCGAGGCGGCGCGGTTCTAGGCCCCTCGAGTCCCCACGCTCCCTCCGGGCACCCCTCCCCGCTGCGCCCCTAACCCCCAGAGGTCCCACGCCCCCTCCGGGCCTCCCTTCCCGCTGCGCCCCGGCTACCTCGGCTCCCGCCTCCCCGCTGCAGATCCCGCGCCCCGTTTCTCCGCGGCCCCCGCTCTCCGCCCCCTTCCCGCTCGCACTTCCCACGCCCCCTCTTCGCGTTCCTCTCCTGGCCGCCCAGCCCAGGGCTCCAGCCGCTCCGGAGGAGGCGTGAATCGCGCAGGAATATTGACTAATTTGGGGTGGGGTGGGGGGACAGTGGGCGATGGAGCAGCCCGAGGACATGGCGTCGCTCAGCGAGTTCGACTCCTTGGCGGGCAGCATCCCGGCTACCAAGGTGGAAATCACCGTGTCGTGCAGGTGAGCCTCCCGCCGGCCGGGTCCCCCTGCCCCGCCCCGGGGCGGAATCCCTCTGCCTGCATAGCTTCCATCGTTTGCCTAGCCCGCCGCTGTGTTTTGTGTCCTGGTCTTTCAGCCCCCTGCAGGTCTTCAGACCCCCTGCCCAGTGGCGGGTGGTGACAGTTGATGGGCAGCCAGGCAGGGGTCAGGTTCCCAGAAAGTTTGCATTCGGAGCTGTTGCTTCCTGGACAGCAGGAAGACGCAGGAACAGGGGGTCCCAGCACCTGAGTGGGAAGGGGAAAAGCTGCCTCAGGGCTCTGGCTCTCTCTGATTTACCCTTCCCCAAACGGGGGAGTGAGAGTGACTGGCTCCATCCCTCCTAAACATGACCCACTGTGCCTCCTGTGGCCTCCTTTCTCTCCTGGTTTGCGCCCTAGTCTCCTCGCCATCTCCTCTTTTCGAACCCAGGATTTGGAAGCCTTCTCTTGCAAGAAGAATCAGCCGGGACTCTGTCAGAGTGCGGGAAGCCCTGACGAACTTAGAGTGGCGCCGTGGCGCCATTAAAAACCAGTTTAAGATGGAAAATCTTGAACCAAAGGAGTGCAGGGCTGATGGTGAAATGTCAGAATCTCCAGGCAAGAATGTGTTTTGTAGGCTGCCACCCCCAGTCCCCTGTGATACCATACAGGTTGGGAATGACTTTCTCTGGGGAGCTGGGCCCCTCAGGTTCTCCTAACTGGCTGCCCCAAGGGTGGATAGGCATGTGGCTGACCCTGAGCATGCTGCTTTGATCGGTCTGTGAGGAACCCTGTGGTCCCGATATAGCTCACCTTGAGGTCCTGGCAATGGCCCACAGCATTTCTGGAGCCCTGTCGAACCTTGTTAGGGATCCATACCTCAGCTTCCTGCAGGTTAGTGTTGGGTTAGACTTTGTCCACCACCTCATGTCCCCTCAGCTTGGGTGACTGAGTTGAGACGCTGAGGAAGTGTATGTAGTGCCTGAGATGGGTATGAAAGAGGATGGATTCTGGGGAACTTCTTCCTGAGGACTTGAGGTGATATCCCAGCCAGGTTCTCCAAGGGATCTACTGTGGTGACTCCCAAATGTGTGTCCATACACCCCCCACCATGTGCCACAGAGAGACATTAGAATCTGCCTTTACTCTGCTGGGAAGTTCCTGATGGCCCATGAGCTAACTCTCTCAGCTCCTCAGCTGTCAGCAGCTGCTAGCTCTGCCTCCTCCTGCACACAGCCCTGCCTCCCCTCCTTCCATCATGCCTGTCTCCTTCAGGCTCTTCAGTTGTCTCTCAGAGCCTTCCCACCTCTGGGCCTCAGAACAGCCTGTTCCCTCCCCAGAAAGGCTGTGTGCTTTCCACTTCCAGGGACACCCTCCTCTTGTCCCCCAAAATGCCAGACTCAAGCCCTGGTTTTTACATCCCCTGGACCCTGAGTGCAGAGTCTCTTCGTGAGCATGGGACACAGGGATGCTCCTGTGACAGGCCCTAAAGCCTTCCACTCCACAGAGAGAAAAGGATGGGAACAGTGAGACTTGGAGTCAGACATCTTGTGAGGAATCTCTGATGGGACCACTTGAGGCAAACTTTAAGCCTCAGTTTCCCAATTGTCCGGTCTGCTTCCTCCCCAGGAAGCCCTGCTCACAGAAGCAAATCATGTTCCTAGGAAACCCAGTGGGTATAGACATTGCAGGTAGATAAAGTGGTAGGTACAGAGGAGCATGCCACACTGAGCAAGTGGCCACAATGGTCAGCCCGAGACTGGAACTCTTGGTCCTTCTCCATTTTCTAGAAGCATCCAGAAGATGTAGATATTCTGCATGAGAGTTCCTGCTATAGGAGAGTTCCTAGAGGTTGGGTTCTGGGTTGACACTGGTGTCCATCCCTCTGAAGGAACATCATCCACATTTTGTAGAAGGCCTGGCCAGGCTCTACTTCTGCTCTCCTGAAATGGAAATGAGGGAGTTGTGGTTTTGATGATGAGAGATGAGGACAGAAGGGTCACTCGGAACAGGGGAGAGGAGGCAAAACAATCTGGGTGGTCTTGAATCTATAGAGCTACCTCTGCTTTAGCTGGGGCCAATGGTCTAGGTCCAGGGGAGGGACCTGAAGAGACCTGGTTGCCATAGTACCCTTTATTCTATGCTTACCAATTAAAGAGATCCTTCTCCTGCAGTCTGGTCAGCACTAACTGGACCCCTCTCCCCCAGTGAAGACTTTGGAGTACCCGACCCTGAGCATCACAATGGCCCTTTCTGGAAACTTCCTCCAGATGAACAGCTAGGGGTAGTGTTTTGGGGTGGCTGATGAGTTTTCTGTCTCCCTTAATCCAGCCCTAGAAACTCAGCCTTGTCCTAAGGGATGTTCCAGATCATGCTGTGTGGGACCTGGGCACTTCAGCAGAGCAAGGCTGCCTGATGCAGGAACACAGTCCTATACCTTGCCTAGAACCTTGCTCGCACCTAGTGTGTCTGTACAGAAGATAGAGAACATTATGGATGGGCACATTAGGGCCTTTGTCTCTGTAGAGAAAATCTTGGGTCAATCTGTTGTCCACTCCCAAGGGTAAGCCAACCTTGTGTTATCTGACACATTGGTTAGGAATGTGAACTTGGCTAGGCATGGTGATTCATGCCTTTGATCCCAACACTCGAAGACAGAGGCAGTAGTATCTCTGTGAGTTTAAGACCAGCCTGGTCTACATAGCTAGTTTCAGAAAGGTCAATTACATAGAGAGACCTTGCCTCAAACAAAGCCCAACAACAAAGAGTATGAGCCTGACTTTAATCCCAGCACTCAGGAGACAGAGACAGATAGCTCTGTTAGTTCCAGACCAGCCTGGTCTATGTAGAGCTTGGCTCTATCTCCCTGGGTTTAATCCCAGCTTTTCGTGTGTGTGTGTGTGTGTGTGTGTGTGTGTGTGTGTGTGTGTGTGTGTGTGTATGTGTGTGTGTGTATGCGTGCACGAGCACACTCACACGTGCATGCCCACTAATGAGGATGAAATCCATGTTACGCAAGCACATTAGCACTAAGGCACACCCACCCAGCTCTGTTTCTGGGATCTCTGATAAGCTGCTTCCCCTGTTTGGCCTCAGTTTCCTCCTCTATAAAAGGGCACAGTGATCTCTGTCAATTATATTGACTTGATGGGTCAATCTGAGAACAGTGGCTGGTGTCATCAATTAGCTGACGTCACACGGTAACAAAGGTCTACACATCTTTGTGTGGAGCCCTGGAGATGGCTTGCTGTAGTGATTCCTGGAGAAAAGATGGTTCATTGAAGAAGATTCCAGCAGACACAGTATATAATGTGACTTTAAACACCCTCCAGCCTAGTGCTCTTCCTGATTGTCTGTCCTGGACCCTTCTTGACCAGGAGTGTTAGCCATTCTGTAGACCTATTCAAAGCTTACCTGTCCCATGACCCCTTCTTCTTCCAGAGACTCTGTCAGACTGGCATCCCTGTTCTGTGCTGGTAACTGAATCAGCTCTATGGCTGGAAAGAATGTTTTGCATTTTTTATATTACAGGAAGCTGCGTGTTTGGGCAGGGTCATGTTGGAGAGGCATGCAGGGACTCCTGAGGCCAGGCCAGGCTGGATATCTACTCAGGATCTCACACAGATTTTCTTCCCCCACCAGCTGGTAGGGACTGGTGTGCAGTTAGGCCTCTGCCCCCGAGGTGGATCACTGTTGTCTGTTCCAGCTAACATAAGGCACCCTGGAGAGAGCCCAGCTCTGGAGCTGTCCTGGACTTTGTTGCCAGGTGTGAGTTCACTTGTGAGCACTTCTGGCAGTGGGGAGGGGGGTAGGCTTGGGGACCTGGGGACAACGGCAAATCAGCATTAAGGAAAAGAGATCTGTTTAAACCTTGACCACACCCATATATTCAGCAAAGCCAGGGAGGGTAATCATGGCCCAGGTTGGACACTTACTCCAGCTGAGCAGTTGGCATTCTTGTTAGACACACCCATAGCTGTTGTGTCTATAGTTTGAGTTGCCCTCTAAGCTAGATCCCCAGATCACACTGTCTTAGAAGCTGTCTTAGAAGATGGGAACATTTGCTTTCAGCTGCTGTGGAACAATTGGCCACAGTTTCCTGAACACCTGACTTTATCCTCTCCCAAACCCATGTCTCGGTGTTAGGACTTCACCCCAGGTCTGGGCTGCTGCAAAGTTGAGGCTCAGTGACCCCCAGATGGCCCCTGGGGACTGTAGTCTCAGCAAACTGCCTCTACAGTAAGGCAATGAGCCTTCTCAAGGCAAGGGGACAGCTGGCTCCTCCAAGGGCTGTGACAGCGAGATAGGAATCCCTGGAGTCACAAGAGATCTAGTATGTTTCCTCTGCCATCACCAGGCCAGGAGCCACTGCCCCACATCCAGCTCACACCAAGGGGAGGGATCCCACAGTGTTGTTGTGGGGAACAGGAGACTCCTGCCTAGCCCAGCTGCTAAAGCTTTTCTCTTTTTCTGCCCCCACCCCCGTGTGTGTATGTATGTGTGTATGTGTGTCTGTGTGTCTGTCTGTCTGTGGGCTGATGTCAGGAATCATTTGTGGTTCCTTGTCCACCTTATTCATTGAGGCAGAGTCTCTCAGTTAAACCCAGATCCTCTGTCCCCACCTTCTGGGGATAGGATTACTGCCGACTGTCATTCCCAGCAGGCATTTCTATGGGTTTCTGGGGACCCCAGCTTCAATCCTCATGTCTGCAGGACAAGTGTTTGAGCTGCTGAGCCGCTGTCACCCTGCCCCCTCCTGTATGACTTCTTAGATCCCCCAAATTCTCTGCTGTAAATTGCAGTGTTTCCCCATTCATCCACCTAGGAAATCAAAGCCCAGAGAGGTGGAGGAGTGTATCTGAGGTTAGTGCCAGCAGGGTCTGGAGCATCCCCAGCTTGTATCCTCAGATGTCAAGGGGGTCAGGCTCTGTGGAGATAACAATGAGACTGAGTAGCAGCCATCGTAGATAAGATGGGTCCCCCTGCCCCTAGGCATGGGAAAGGCCTTGTTTGTTTGGAGAGGCAAAACACAGCTTCTGCAATAGAAGCCAGCCTTCCATGGCTTTCTGACTGTAGGGCGGTAGCTTCCTGCTCTCCTCTCCCAGCTCACATTCCTTCTGCTCAGACTCAGGGGCTGATGGAGGTGGGGGAGATGACCCTTTGAGAATGGAAGGGAGGGAGAAGTTCAGGGAGCTGATAGGCTCTGGAGGAAGCTGTTGGCTGTCTGTGTGTAACAGTAAACCTGACTGAACGTGAAATAACTGTGTTCTCAGATGAAGTGGGTCTAGAGGTAAGATCTCAGGGCTGGTTTATCAGCCACTTTGCCAGGAAGAAGCCCATCCTGCTACTTGGTTGCCATCCAAACAGCAAGCTTCATTGTTACAAAACCCACCAGTTCTGTACTCGGTTTGCAACTACATCTAAAGATAGGAAACAAACTGAGAAGCAAAGGGTCCTTCTGAGAAGGTGCTTTGTTCTGACAAACACAATCTTAACCATCCCAGTGAGTGGCCAGATCCTGACCTCAGGTTTATTGCTGCCATTTTTGACTTAAGGGAGTCTTCATCACATCAGGCCTTGTGGATTCTGTTGCTGGATAGGAAACCTAGGCTCCTCAAAGCTACAAGGGGCCTGTTGTTGGCCTCTTACGGTCTGACTTGTCACATTCTCAGGTCTGGGAGTCAGTTTTCCAGGGGGTCATCCTGACCCTGAATACCTCTCCTCCTAGTGTGGCTGGCAAGAAGCCAAGCCGTGTATGTACCCTTGCCAAGCCCCATCAGACACCTCTGCCCTCAGCTCCCCTCCTGTGCACCCATGCAGTTCCCACAGTGGGACAGCAGCATGGCTTTGGGAAAATGTAAGGAGTCAGGACCTTTAGAAGCCACTGCTAGGCCTCCTTTTGTGAGTACATGGGCCTATGGAGGTCAGAGGCGTCTGATTCCCTAAGCTGGAGATACAGAAGCTTATGAACCACTTGATCAGGGGGCTATGAAATGAACTTGGGTCCTCTGGAAGAGGTATCATTTCTCAGGCTCAAATGACTGTCTTTTTTTTTTTTTTTTTTTTTTTAAATAGACTCATAAAACTCACAAGAGATGAGGAAGTGTGTGTGTGTGTGTGTGTGTGTGTGTGTGTGTGTGTGTGTGTGTGTGTATGCACATGTGCCCTGAGCAATGCTGGTGATGGAACCTCGGTCTGACAGTTTTTCTAGCAAGTGCTCTAGTGTTGAGCACCGTGCCTTGCTGGTTTTGTGAGACACACAGTCTCAGTGTGTACCTGCAGCTGGCCTTGTGAGTACAAGACTACATTCATTTCCTCACCTCAGTTTCTCCAGTGCTGAGACCAGTGTGCACCACAGTGTCCAGCCATGTGCATTTTTGTTCTTTGGAACGTGGTCTTATATATAGCCCAGGCTGGCCTGGGACTTGCAACATAGATTAGGTTGGCCTCAGACTCATAGAGATCAACTTGCTTTTGCCTCCCAAGTACTGGAACTAAAGGTGTGCACTACCAATTCTGTCCTGTGTGAATTTTTTATTAGGCAAACAATATCCATGGGTTTATTAGCGGGTGGGTTCATTTGCTTCAGATGGTGAGGTAGGTACTGAGGGGAAGCTGTGGTGAATGGAGATTCTAGGAGCAGAAGAGTGTGCAAAGGTCCTGGGGCAGAAAAGGCCTTGCTCTGGTTGTAGAAGTGCAGAGGGGACACTGTGGCTGGAATAGTATGAGCAGTCAGGGTATGCAGATGAGATCAGAGAGGAGGGAAGCTGTGAACTGTAGCTTTGGGGATCACAAGAACGTTTTGGTTTGGGGGTTGGATCTTGGTAAGTGGTAGTTATGGTTAAGCTTTACAAACAAGCCTCTGGCTGCTGAGCAGGCCCTAGGCTGGTGGGGAGTGGGTACATCAGGAAGTGGATGTGTTGCTAGGCAGGCTGGGTGGAGGCTGGTGAGGGTGGTATGGGGAGAATGGCTCAGAGTCCAGTCGTTAGAGCTCACTTAGTGGAACAGGAGTGGCACAGGGGAAGAGAGCAAGGAGCCGCTTCCGGTTTCTAGTGTAAGCTGGTGGCTAGCGGCTCACACCTGTTCTGAGAAGCAAATGGGTGACACGCCCCATGTAGTGACAAGAAGCCAAGGTGTGGGGAGACTGTCCAGGGTGACAGATTGCTGTGTGGCCAAGCAATCCAACCTGGCTGCTTCTGAGACCACAGCTTTTCCTCCTGACCCTGCATTTTGCCAGGGCCAATTATGCCAATATCTCACAGCAATAAAAATGTTGCCCACCTTAGAAGTTTCTCTGGACACCTTATGTGAGCTGCTCATTAGACCTGGCATGGTTGTTTGGCAGCAATATGGCACAACCAGGAAGGAAATGAGTGGGATATGAAGGTAGCGCTGGGTGCCCGACACCCAGGTCCTTCCTCCTGGCCTGGCTCCCTCCCTCCTTCCCTTCCTTCCTATCCTGGGGATTGAAGTTGGGGCCTTTTGACTTGTGTCCTGAGACAACTAAGTCACCAAACTGCCCCTGAACTCACTGCGTAACTCAAGCAGGCCTTGAACTTGTGATTCTCCTGCCTCAGACTTGCAGGTAGCTGGGACTACAGGCCTGGGCTGCCAATTTTAACCTTCTCCTAATTTTTACAGCCTCATGGTTTTCTTTGAGAATTGAATCAACAAACCTGCATCATACACATGGACCAGCATCAATCTGCTTAGTTTCAGGGGTCTGTGGTCCCCACTGAGGACCCTAACAAACCTGCAACATACACATGGACCAGCATCAATCTGCTTAGTTTCAGGGGTCTGTGGTCCCCACTGAGGACCCTGGCAAACCTGCATCATACACATGGACCAGCATCAATCTGCTTAGTTTCAGAGGTCTGTGGTTCCCACTGAGGACCCTGGCAAACCTGCATCATACACATGGACCAGCATCAATCTGCTTAGTTTCAGAGGTCTGTGGTTCCCACTGAGGACCCTGGCAAACCTGCATCATACACATGGACCAGCATCAATCTGCTTAGTTTCAGGGGTCTGTGGTTCCCTCTGAGGACCCGGGACCAGAAATAGCTGAAGTACAGGCTCTTAATGTATGTTCTCAGCTACAGCAGAGTGCAAGCTCAGGACATCCATGAGAAGAACCAGGAAACACAATTACCTTGACCATAGTTCAGGCAAGGGCAGGGCTATCCCCCTCAGGCTGGGGCTCTGTCTCAGCCCCCAGCACACTTCCCTCAGGCCTCTCTACTGCAAAGTGTCACCCCCATGTTCCTGTAAGGGTTCCTTCATCACCTTCCCCCAGGTCCTCAGAGGCTGCTGGTCCCACAGCCTGGTAATGTTTCTCCCAACCTCCTGAGATAGAAATGAGTCCTTGGAGGGCAGCAGGAAGCAGAGGGCCAGGGCTCTGCTTTCCCAGCCTCAGTTTAAGAGGTGAAGCTCCAGGCTGCTGAGCACACAGCTGAAGGATTTTATGCTCTTTGGGGGAAAAAATACATTTTGACTGTTGGGGGAAATTTTTTTCTTCTCTCTCTCTCTCTTTGAGATTTCCCGAAGTAGAAAGCAGAGGAAAAACACTTAAAGTCAGGTGTAGTCTGCTCTGGTCAGTACCCTGGTGGCTGGGGCCCTGCTTGGGGCTGAAGGCCTGGTTTTCCAGGCTGCTCTGGCTGTACGCCTGTGGGCAGGCTGCTCCCTGGGTCTGAACCTGGTGTGCTCAGTGGGATAGGTGAGGGTTACTGGGGACCTGGCAGCTGTGAGGGATTGTCAGGGACTGAACAAACATGTCTTAGGATCTTTGGTGTCCAGTGGGAGGTTGAGGCACTGAGACAAGGGGTTTTGACCCAAGTAAGAAGGGGCCGGTGGGGGGGGGCAGCTAGTTAAACACTATCTCAACCCCCACTCCAGATCTACAAAGCCAGACTTTGAGAAGGGCCCCAAGATCCTGCCTCTTTACCCCTGGGAACTGAAGTGAGCCCCAGAGAATGAGAGACCCATTGCTAACCAGTGATGCAGGCTTCTCAGGGACCCCTATACACCCCATTTCTATGAAGTAAAAAATTGGGCTGGAGGGTACAAGGGCAAAGTGGGTCAATGGGCACTATCGGAAAGGGGATTGGGATGGGGACCCAGGCAAGGGTTCTCACAGCCAATGGGAGCAGGAGGAGGAGCCCAAAGCTTGGGGGCTCAGATGATGAGTTCTCAGTGCCCCATTTGGGTCAGGGTAGGGCCTGGTTTTTTGAACCAGAAAAGGTGGAGGTGGCTGTGGTTCCCTTTCTCACATGTGACCTGAGGACTAACCTGTAAGTCCCAAGTAATACACATTTATTGATCTGAGCAGTCCTGGATTATACTGAGCCCCATTTTATAAATGGGGAAACTGAGGTATGAGGTAACCAAGTCATCTGTGCAGAGCTGGGATGCAGTGCAGTTTATCTGTCTGGGGGGCTGGGGAGGTGGGGGTGGGTATGAAGATACTCTGAGTGTCTCCCTGAACTGCCTTTGCTGTTTGTCCTGTTATAGTTTGGATTTTGTTTTAAATACAAGGTTTCCTCTGTAGCCCAGGATTGCTTCCAATCTGTAGAAGTCTTCTTGCCTCAGCTTTCCATGGCTTGGGATTACCAGTGTGCATCACCATACCTGGTTTATAATGCTGGGGATCAAACCAAGAGCTTTGTGTATGCTAGGCAGATGTTCCAGCCCCTGGTCACTCATTTCGGTCTTCCTCTGCATTCAGACTTCCTTCTGCTGACCCAGGGACTGAGTGGATTGAGACAGAGGGCAGTCCCTTCCCTGGAGGGGCCCAAAGCAATGTAGGAGCAGGAGTACCCACCTCTCCAGTCCATGTTATTCTGAGTCTTCCAGCCCAGAGAGGGTTGGGGGAGGGGACCGGGTGGTGGGTCCAGGTTCAGGAGAGTGGCATGCATCAAAAAGGAAGGACAGGAATCTTCAGGAAGCAGAGTAAGAATGCCAGCAGCATGGAGGAATGAGGGCTGTGTTATCTTTGGGTGTTGGCCATCAGGATGACTCTTGTCTCTTCCTGGCTTATTGAGAGTCTGAAGTATGGGACAGGGCACGGTGGAGCCAGGGACTTTGTGCTGCTTTTGTTTGTTTAGGGAAGTGCTGTTGATTGAATGCTTGAACCCGGGGCCTTGTGCTTGCTAGGAAAGCACTCTGCTACTGAGCTATTCCCCAACCTGGACTCCAATTCTTAGTATGTGTGCCTATGGCCCTGCTGCAAAGTGGATAACTGCATTTATTGGTCCTCCACCTCTCTCCTCCTCCTACCCCCCCCCACTCTCTCCCAAGCTGAAATCTAGGGGCATCCCTTTTTCTTCCTAATCCAGAAATGACTGAACTTAAGGAACACACCCAAAATTGAATGAGACTCAGACCTTGGAGGAATCTATTCAAGCTCTGTCCCCCTAACTTGTAGGAGGCTGTCACCAGGGAGGGTGGAGGTAGGCCACACGGGCCACGTATCCCCTACCGTCTTTGGCTGCACTGTCCCTGGCACCAGGACTTTCTGCTATGGTCTGGAAGTGAGCAGGTGTGAGCGTGGAGGAGAGAGAGCCCCTGTATCCCAGAGTTCCAGGGGCTGGGGAAAGGCCATGCTAGAACAGAAAGGATGGATCGGTGACCCACTGGAGACAGGCTCCCCCGGGCTATTGCACCTTCCTGATGCAGCAGTGAAGGAACGACACTCTGTAGGACTTGGTCCTTCAGCCTCAGCTCCTAGCTTTCAACCCAGTGCTGACTTCCTGGCATGTGAGAATCTGAGCTACACTCACAGAGCTCCAAACCTAAAGCCCCAGCAGAGCCACCCGGCCACCTTGGTCCTTGTCCTTCATTCAGCCAACTCCTCTTTTATCCCAAGTCTTGGATACATGAGTGAGCTGTTTGTTTGAGGCTGAGTCTCATGTAGCCCAGGCTAGCCTCAAACTCATTATGTAGCTGAGGATGACCTTGAACTCCTGATCCTTCTGACTCTACATCCTGAGTGTTAGGGTTACAAGTTTGCTTTACCCTGTGCTCTAAATTGACCTTGAACTCTGGACCCTCCTGCCTCAGCCTCCCAAGTACTTGGATTATAAATATGGGCACCACACTGGACCTCAGCTCTTGTCTTGACCTTAGAAGGATCTTATGTCTCCTTTGAAGAATCATTCATTAATTTCTCAGTATATATCCTCGGGGAGCCATTCATTAATTCCTCTGCATGTTCTGGACAAAGGAATTGTGGTAGGCATCCCAGGAGACCTGAGGCTAAATAGAGACAGGTGATGGGTCATAGTTATCATTCATTTTCTTATTTTTGTGTGACAGAGAAATGCTAGGAAATGCTGTTTTACCTTTGTTAGAGTGGCTGTACTTTAAACTACCAGCGACCCAGCAAACTAATGCCATAGCCTGGGCAGAATTCTGTTCCCCGAGACAATAGCTCGCTCTGTTGCTGCCAAGAAAGACAGTTCTAACTGAATCTCTGTTATTCTAATAAAATTCAAGATTCAAAGGCTAGGGTGAAAATCTGTGACCTCAGAGGTAGAGTAGCAACTGACAGACTTTCGCTTCCCTGGCATACAGGAAGCCACTCCCCTCCACACCACCCAACCAAAAAAAAAAAAAAAAAAAAAAAAAAAGGTGCCATGCTAAGCTCCTCCCTACTTCCTGTCAATCAGGTGCCAACCTGCCTCTCTGAGCCCAGGTTAATTTTATTTAATTTATTTAAGGCAAATGCAACACACATTTACACTGTTAACAAAGGCATCACAAACCAATGTAACATATTTTTACATTGTCAACAAAGGCAACAGAAACAAATGTAACAGTCCTTTACATAGTTAAAGTAACATTCTGTAACATAAACAAATGTAGCAGACCTTCACATAGTTAAATTAATCTTCCCCAGCATAAACAATGTAACACAACTTTGTCCAGTTCAAGTAGTATTCCACAAGGAAATGCCTGAGGGGGCCGTTACCTGCGGCTGACAGGTTTGGCTAAGAAGCTCCAGGTACAGGGCACTGTGCTGCCATCTGAGGAAGCTGTGACTATGGTGTGGTTTGGGTCTTAGGAGAATGGAGACTGGAAGTGGCTTCAGGGTTTCCTAGCATCTGGGTTTTTCCTTTTTCTTTTTTAAACAGAGCTGCATATAGCCCAGGCTATTCTGATTCATTATTTTGCCCCAGACGGGCCCTGAACTCCTTAGCCTCCTGTCTGTCTTCCACCTGAGTTTTGAGGCAACAGACATGTGGCACCCTGCATGGTTCCTGGCACTTACTGAAGCTGATCAGGGGTGCTGAGGAAACTGGCTTCCCTTTCTGTTGGTGTGATTCTGAGCCAGAGGCCGTCTCCAGGCTCAGCCACACTTAGGCCCCGACACCTGTCTCTTCCATCTCTGCTAATTTCTCCTTTCTCCTCTCTTTCAGAAATCTCTTGGACAAAGACATGTTTTCCAAGTCTGACCCACGTAAGTCCTGCTCTGGCAGCAATAGCCACCCCATGACACAGTGGCCTGGTGACTAGTGCCAGTTGCCACCTGCAGCTTTGGCTGAGTGCTGGATCTGTGCAGGCTTGGGGGCCAATGAGTCAGGGCTGGCGAGCACCACTCTGGGTGTCCAAAAAAGAACTGGAGAGTTGTTCCTACTCTGCCTCCATATTTGTGAGGTCTCAGCACCTCAGAGCAGCTTCGGTGGTGTTGGGGTATCTAGGATACCATCCCTGTGGGAATTGGTGCATTTATGTTGACTGTGGTCTGGGGGAATGAGCATGGGTTTGGAAGTGCTGGGCTCTAGTCCTGAGCAGTGCTGGCCATGGGCCTTACCTTGGATGGGTCTTTGGCCTCTGCAGAGCCTCAGTTTCCCCATCAGTAAATAGGATCTTGTGACAGTAATAGGCTGTGAAGAGAAAAAGTGTTTTAGATGCCATCCTCACCACACCTGCCACTCAGCCCCTCTCATGCCCAACAACCACCTGCCTCACACCTGGACCCTTTCTATGGTACAGAAATTGATAGCCCTTGAGTTCCCTCCTAAAAGTCATGTTGAGGTCCCAGGCCTCTTTGCCAAGCCAACTGCCAGGTATTACTGAGAGAGACCCACGTGGGACTGGAGATGTAAGTCAGTGGCAGGTTGCTTGTCCAAGTATCCAGGGCTAATCTCAGTACCATAAAAACAACAGAACAACTGTGGTCTAGGCTTGGAGGCCAGGCTCTTACCATCACTCACCAAGACCCTGGGTGTCTCAGTAGATGTCCACCCATTCCCCAGACCCAACAGAACAATCCAGGCTGAGGCTCTTGACCTTTCTCTTGGCCTGAGAAACTAACCCATGTCTTTTCTTCTCTTCCCCAGTGTGTGTCATGTACACTCAAGGGATGGAGAACAAGCAATGGAGGGAGGTAGGTGTCACCCCTGCCCACCCAGGAAGCACTGCCGTTGCTGTTGGCTGCCTCAGAGAGCCTGCTCTGTAGGAACTCCTACAGCTATAGTACCAAAGGCATGCATGGCAAGCAGAGACCAAAGACAGCACAGGCTGGGCCAGAGGGAGATGCGACTGTTAGTGGCTTTGTGTAACTGAGACCACAGCTTAATTTGGGCTCACAGTTCGGAGGGTCTAGTCATGGTTGCTTGGTCCTATGCACTTGGTTGGGGGAACATGTGGCAGGAGAAGGTGTTCACTTCATGGAAGACAAGAAGCAGAAGATGGAGGAAATGCCCAGGAAAGATAGAGGACCTACTGACCTGCTTCCTTTACTCCAATCATTCCATAGAAAATCTGAATGCAGGGGATTAAATAACTCATTAAAAAGAAAAACAATCCATTCATTAAATCAGAGCCTTCATGATGCAACTAATAGTCTCTGGAAACTCCCTCCTATAATGCATAAAAATGTGTTTTAAGTCATTTGTGGTGGTACACACTTTAATCCCAGTACCGGGGATGCAGAGACAGAAGGATCTCTGTGGGTTCAAGGCTAGCCTGGGCTACATAGGGGGTTTAGGACAGTCAGGGCTATAAAGAGAGACTTTGTATCAATAAATGAGGAGGAGAAGGAAATGTACTATGCTAATGACCTACATGTTTCTCAGTCCATTTAAGCTGACAATTAATAATGACAATTATTATTACATTAATAACTATAAATCTACCCCAACCCCCTAAAGGTTCACATCTGTCTCATAATACAAAATGTATTTACTTTATTCTCCATAGTATCCATATTCTTAACAGTTCTAACAGGAAACTCAGGGCAACTCTCAGCTATAAACTTGTGTGGAAAAACAAACAAGTTAGACATGTCCAAGATACCATGACCCAGAATGCACATTCCCATTTCAGAATGGAGGAATGGGGGACAAGAAAGCCAGACCAGACCAAAGTAAGAAAGACCACCAGAGCAAACACCAGATCCTGTAGCTCCGTGCCTGTCAACACACTGGTGTCATATGGGTACCCTGAGAAAAGCCCCCTCTCACAGCCTTACTGTTTGTAGCTCACACAGCCTCTCAGGATACATCTGTTTCTTTGCTAAGCTTTCCTCAGCAGATGTCCCACAATTCTGGGAACTCCAGCGTCCTGGGGTCAGCCAAACTCCACTCTTAACAGCTTCATAACCACCCTGTCCAAGGTTACTCGTGGGAACTCAGAGCTGGCCATGTACTACCTGGCCTCATGGGCTTTCCTTTGAAATCTGGTGGGCTCTGGATGAGTAACTATAGAAACAACTTCCTAGGCCCCCATTCCATGCCTCAGGGCACTCTTAAGGGAAGTCTTTCAGGTGAGTTTACTGGTAAACTTTCACCTGCCATGGGTGGGGTCTGGCCAATTACTAACACTCCCTCGGGGCATCTCGCTGTTGTATGTGGGTTCTTTGTAGTGACCCTATTGGAATCTCTACACCATACTCTCCTGGTCCATAACTTTCAAACATGCTTCTTTTCTGATCTCTGCCTGTTTCTTCTTCTAGCTCTTACTATAAGCTTGGCTAAAAGCTAAAAGCAGCCAGCTGTGTCCATGCCATAGTCTGGATGCAATGCTGTCCTGATGTTTCCTCCATCAGAATTTTGAGTCTATTACTTTTAAACCCAGCTGTACCAGACTTTCTTTGAGGCCACCAACCAGCTTCCAAATCATGACACAGAGACTTATTAGTGTTGAATGCTCAGCCTAGCTTAGGCTTGTTTTTGGCTAGCTTTTTTTTTTTTTTTTTTTTTTTTTTTTTTTTTTTTTTTTTTTTTTTTTTTTTTTTTTTTTTTTTTTTTTTTTTTTTTTTTTTTTTTTTTTTTTTTTTTTTTTTTTTTTTTTTTTTTTTTTTTTTACTTTATTTATTATTTATTTATTTATTTGCCTTGGTGTTTTGCCTGGAACTGGAACTACAGACAGTTGTTAGCTGCCATGTGGGTGCTGGGAATTGAACCCGGGTCCTCTGGAAGAGCAGACGGTGCTCTTAACCGCTGAGCCATCTCTCTCTCCAGCCCCCCCCTTTTTTTTTTAACTTTTCTTCTGTATATCTTACTTCCACTGCCTCTCTCGTCGGTCTGTCTGTCTGTCTGTCTGTCTGTCTGGCAGCTGGCAGGCTTTTGACCCCCTCCTTCTCCCCCATTCTCTTCCCATTCCTCTCTCTGTTCCCAGATTTTCTCCTCCTACTTATTCTCTCTGCCAGCCAACCAGCCCGCACATCCTTTCTTGCCTCGCTGTGGGCTGTTCAGCTTTTTATTTAGACCAATCAGGTGCTTTAGGCAGGCAGGTGAAACAAATGTAGCACATCTTTACATAATAAACAGGCATTCTTACACTGTTAAACAAATGCAGCATAAACAAATGTAACACATCTACACAGAGAAACCTTGTCTCAAAAAAACCCACAATAAATAAATATAGGAATATTTTTTGAAGATAGCTCCCAAGGGCATGCCCTCCAGTAACCTCTTCCTGCAGCCAGGACCCACATTCCCCAGTTCTACCTCCTACTAATCATTCAAAGTTAGGATCCATCAGTGGATTCAGCCATCTAATTACACCTCTAGAAAGGAACCTCACAGGCACACAAGGCTGTACTTTCCTGTTCTCCTGGCTTTTCTTAATCCAACCAAGATGATAAAATTGGTCATCATTGTATTCTCAAGGATCCCCAATGTGAGGAGACATCCCCCAGTCCTCAGGGATGCCCCAGACACAAAGGGAGGACTCCAGGCTCACATTGCTCCCCTTGGTGCCCCAGGCAGGGTTCCCTTGTTCACTCTGCATCTCCCCAGAAGACTTTCCTCCCATGTTTCTGGCTAACATGAGCATAACTTCAGTGGTCGGAAATCTTTCCCATCTTTTCTCTGCTTGGTCCAGATGCCTGCCTCTCCTCCCATGCAGCCACTGGCAGGTAGGTCCTCTTGAGAGCTCCTCACATTCTATCCTTTCTGTGTCCAGAGCTGACCAATGGCTGCAAGAAGAACAAAGTCTGGGCCTTCCCAGAGTCAGGTCTACCTGTTCTGACATCCTTTACCTGGATGTCTGACTTCACCTCCTATCACCTGTTTCCTCCATCTCCTTACCACCCTGTCCAGTGGCACATGGAGCTCCTCCTGCCTCAGGCTCTTTGTCCCTGATACCCCACCATGTTCTTTTCTTACACTCCCAAGGTCTTCTCCCAGTGAAGTTCTCATATCTCCCCCATATATCTCACATACCCCCCTTTTTTGTCTTTTTATCACCTTTTTGCCATCGAACAGACTCTGGTGTCATTATTATTTACCTTGTCACACAGCAGCACTGCAGGGCAGGCGATATTCAAACTCTTCACCTACTGTTCCATTTTAAGTACCCAGAAGAGTACCCAGCACACAGCAGGCACTTCATAAATGGTCAGCAATAGAACAAAGAATGTAGGAAAGGATCCAGACCTGTGCAGGAAGATAAGAAATGACAGCTGATGTCTTTTTCCCACCCCGGCCTCCTTGCCTCTCACTGAGCTCCTGGTGGTGAAGAATGAGCTGGGGGAGGGGCGATCCAATGGTAGAGGCTCGTCACCCCATGGGCACCTGTCTTTTTTGTTTGCCACAAAAGTTGTCGCTCATGAGTCTTGAAAGAACAGGGCCGGAGCAGGGAGTAGCAGGAAGACTTGTTTTCTTCTAGAGTCGGAACATGCAAGGCTTTTTGCCTGTTGATAAAGCTGGCTTCCTGGGACTGTCCAGGCTGCCTGAGGTAGCTGAAGGTCCAGCCTGTAAGTAAGCTAATGAACAGGACAGGAAAAGGTTGGCTGAGGCTGCAGCCTTTGTGGCCTTGGTATCGCCTTATCCCTTTTGATCAGTTCCTGGGAGGGAGGTACAGGGGCCTCTGTACAGAGCCTGCAAAAGTCCTAACATGCCCCTCAGAAAAGGTCCACAGTGAGGCTGGGAAGAGCAGGACCCAGGCCGAGTCACCAGACTTAGTAGAAGCAAAGGGTAGAGGGTGTGGATTGAATTTGAGAAATGGAACTCCTTCCTTTGAGGCTGGGCCAGTATGACTTCACTCTGTAAGGCCCGAAACGCATCAAAGCATAAACCAGATTGCTAGGGAACTGCTTAGCCCACTTAAGTGGACTAATTACTGTACAGGCCTTTGGCTGAGCTTCCAGTCTTGAACACCAGGAATACACCCGTGGCTTGGTGATTGATTCATTAGAGCCAGTCTGGAAGGACCTCTTCAGAAGGGCACTGCATGGCAGACTGTTAATTACATTCTATAATTGAAAATAGTCTCCGGTAGGCCTAGGGCCTCCAATTGCCTAAGCCACTTTGTTACACCCCCCAACCTTGGCCAAAAGCTCACACAGGGCATGGACACACCTGGCCTTTGCTCGGGGGTTCCAGGCCTTTGTGGAGGTGGAGCCTGGATTGAATTCCACACATAGAGATGAGGATATGGCCTGTGATGGGAAACAAAATGTCCAGCAGTAAAGATCCCTGGTGCTTTACACATGACACTCACCATTCAACATCACCTGAGTTCAGGTCTTGCTGGTGGCTCTTACTGTTAGTTTTTGTGAGATGCTACCCGTGTACCAAGGGTAGGGAAGTGGGAAAGACGAGACCATAGAGCAAGTGTGAGTGGGGACCTGGGTGTTTGCAGTGTGTACTGTGTGTGTGTGCTTCTGGAGTTCAAGGCTAGCCTGCTCTACATATCAAGTTTCCAGGACAGCCAGGGCTACATAATAGAGAGACCCCTGTCTCAAAAAACAAACAGAGAAGATATTTATTTTGGTTGGGTGGCATGTGTCGTGACATGCTTATAAAGGTCAGACTTCCATCATGTGGGTCCTGGGGTTCAAACCTGGCTTAGACCTGTTGGCAGGCTCCTTTAACAGGTGAACCATCTAACTGGTCCTATTTGGATTTTTAATTTTTTTTAAAAACTTGTGGTTATTTATTCATATGCATGTGGGTATGTACACACCATGGCACATGTAGAAGTCAGAGGGCTGCTTTGAATCGGTTCTCCCTTTCACTATGTGGGCATCAGGGATGGAACTTAGGTGGTCAGGCTTGGTGGCTAGTGCCTTTACCCACTGAGCCCAGGGTTTGGATGCTTTTAGACACCATGAGACACATATGAATCCAATGTACAAGCCTCCTGGTTCAAGGAACAGAAGAAAGTAGCCTGCAAGAATCTTCAGCATCCTCTGGTTCTGCCCCTTGGCTGGCACAGGCTGTAGTGTTAGTCTGCATCATCCTGCTCAGTCAGAGGGCACACTTAGATCCTTGAGGTGCACTGGATCTCAAGGAAGTCAGGGGTATAACACAAGCACATAGTAGCAAAAATGGTTGTGGAGGCAAGAATATGACCCACCTGAAAAAATAGGTCCACCCTCATATCCTTGGAGGAGTGTAGTAAATGGGTGAAGGGTTGAAGAGATTGTAGTCCAAAGTTTCTATACTGCCAGAAACTCTCAAATACCCAGCAGCTACTTCCAAGATAATTGATTCAGAAGCTTAATATTACTTATAAATGCTGGGCCAGTAGCTCAAGTTTATTAATAACTAGTTATTACATTTAAGTTAACCCATAATTCTTATCCATGTTTAGCCACATAGCTTGGTACCTTTTCTCAGTCCAGCATTCTCATCTTGCTTCCTCTGCATCTGGCTGGTGACTGCTTTTCTATTTTCCCTCTGCCCAGAATTCTCCTAGTCTGGCCACTGTAGTGGGATTATGCTGTAAATATTTGTCCTGCCTACTAGTTTAATAAAAAGCTGAGGGGCTGGAGAGATGGCTCAGCGGTTAAGAGCACAGTCTGCTCTTCCAGAGGACCCGGGTTCGATTCCCAGCACCCACATGGCAGCTAACAACTGTCTGTAGTTCCAGTTCCAGGCAAACACCAAGGCAAATAAATAAATAAATAAAGTTTTAAAAAAAAAAAAAAGCTGATTGGCCAGAAGGCAGACAGGAAGTGTGGACAGAGCTACCAGGCTAAGAAAACAGAGGCAGATGCCAAGCAGAGCCACCACACAAACGCCACAGAGATGCAGTAAAGACACAATGATGAGACGACAGCAGATGCAGAGGAAAGAAGCTGAAATGCCGCTCTGAGAAAAGGTGTCGAGCCACACGGCTGAACATGGATTAGTTAGCTAGCAATATGCCTGGGCCCTAGATCAATCAGCATAAAAATAATATAAGCCTGTGTGTGATTATTTGAGGCTAAGCAGGGCTGAGAGTGGATCTGAACCTCTGTTCCAGGCTCAGAAAGTCCAGGCCAGACCCTTTTACAAAAGGTCACCCCAGCTATACTTCCTGCCTGGCTTCTGTCCAATCAGCTTTTTATTAAACCAATATGAGTGACAAATCTTTACAGTGTACAAGAGCATTATTCCATAGCAAGGGATGATGTTTGCTGCTCTTGAAGAGGACTTGGGTTCAGTTCTCAGCACCCATATGGTACCTATAGCCACCTCTGTCTTCACTTTTAGGGTATCCAATGTTCTCTTTTGACTTCTGTGGGCTCCTGCATGCATGTGGGTAACTAACTCTGAGTTACTCACATATCATAAAAATAATCAATATATGGTTAAGAAGGGATGAATGTGTATTAGCTTTCCATTCCTCTAACAAAATACTCGAGGTCATTGGTTCATAAAGAGCTTTGTTCTGAGTCACAGTTGTTTTTGTTTGTTTGTTTGGGAGTTTTTTGTTTATTTTTCAGAGTCTCTATGTAGCCTTGACTGGCCTAAATTTTACTGTGTAGACCAGGCTTGGACTCATAGAGATCTGCCTAGCTCTGTCTCCCAGGTGCTGGATTAAAGTCTTGGGCCACCAAACCCTGGCTGCCTCCGTTTTTGAGGTTCTGACCCATGCTTGGTTGGCCCCTTCTTTGGTATGTGGTAAAAGTGCACAGTGGTGCAAAACCTCTAACATCTAAACACAGAGGAGGAGAGAATGAGATCCTATGGCTCTCTTCAGGAGGAGCCTCCAGTGACATAAGAACCATCTCCCAAAGGTCCTGCCACCTCCAGGAGCACTGCCCTGGAGACAGTCCTCCAACACATGGGCCTTAGAGAGACATCACGATTTGATATGTAACAGTGGGTTTAAGGGAAAGAGGGGCAGATGGTGGGTCACAAGAATGGTAGTAGTTGGCAGCTGTGATTAGTCCAGGCCAGGCTGTGTAAGGGGGTGCTTTCTACGTCCCTGGGGGGACTGCTAGCCAGAAACGGGAACCTCATGTAGGCACAGTAAACTCAGGCCACTAGTTATGGCTTCTAGTCCATGTCCTATTCTGGACACCGGTGCCACCTACTTGACCCACGTCCTCAGCCACAGAGCTATGTGGACAAAGGTGACCATAGAACCAGAGGGGCTCAGAAATGGCCCAGCACAGTGCCCAGGCAGATGGTACCAGGGCAGGAAGCTTCAAGATGCAAGCAATGTCCATTGAAGGCAGCTCTTGGCTGTCAATCTGAGGGTGGTGAGATCTTCAGGTCCCTCAGGATCAACAGGGATGATGGACTTATAAAGAGTGGTTAGGACTAACAACAAACTCATGGGTTGAGGGTAGGAGAACCCAGCCCCCAGAGCTAACGTGGGCCCAGGCTTCTAGATTTTTCTAGAGAAGGGAAGAGGTGCTTAAACATTTGAGAGTATCAGAACCCTGCTTACCAAGTACACTGTGTAATATCCACAGTGGAAAATCTCTATACCTATCACTGCCCTAGGAAAGGGGTGACCCTTTCCAGTAGGCAGGGGCCAGCTTGTGGGTGCCTTGGCATGAGGGGACAAGCCTCTCTCATTGCATGTGAGCTGAACCTACTGAGACCAGGAGAGTCAAGAGTGGAGCCTCATTTTAAACCTGCCTACCAACAGCATCCTGGGAAGGCAGAGACTCCATGCACATCCCCTGCCTGTCAGCTTTGAGTTGATTGTAACATCTGGGTCATTTTTGTGCCTCCTGAGAAAGCCCCATCTTCTCAGCACCTAAATCTGTCACCACATTTTATGAAAATTGACTCCAAGATGTAATTTTAGCCTAGGAAATTGAGCACTATCTTCATCAAGCCCTGCCTAGACCTCCTGCGTGTCCTTAGGTGGCCAGCAGGGCAGAGTCTCAGAACTGAGCATTTGAGAAGACGGACTTCACAGGCCTCCTGAACTTGAAAGTGTGTGTGTGGTCCTGCCCCTCCCTCACCAGCTGGCAATAGCAGATGTTTCTGGCCCAGCCTAGCTCCACCCACAGTCAGGACCTGCCCACCAATGCTTAGGCCCCCCCCCCTCAAAAAATGACTCACTTATATCATGCTGCTTGGCCTATGGCTCAGGCATATTGCTAGCTAGCTCTTACATCTTAACCCATTTCCATTAATCTGTCCTGCCACGTAGCCCATGATTTACCTATTACTTTACATCCTGCTTCTTGAGTGGCTAGATCTCATCTCTCCTGACTCCACCCTCCTTCCCCTTCATCTATAGTTGGATTTCCCACCTACTTCTAAGATGCCTTTTCATAGGTTGAAATAATTCCTTTATTTACCAGTGATATTCACATTGTACAGAAAGATATCCCACATCAGCTGGCTGTCCAACCTGAGGTCCATGAAAAGGAAAAGGTAGACAGCAGAGCCTCAGGTGACCTTATCATCCCAATTCCACCTTCAGGGCATGCAGTCTGGGTCACCACCACAGCCACTCACAGCTTCCACTAGTGAGCAATCTCAACGCCAGCTGGAAATGGGGCCGTGAAAATCTTCCTGGGGCTGTGAGACATGTGCCTTCATATGGCCATGCTGCCATACACATTGTAGCAGGCACGGATTCAGCCTGTGGGAGCTGCTGTAACAAAAATGCCATAGATGGTGACCTAGTTCTGTTCCTGTTGCTCTGATAAAATACCCTGACAAAAGCAATTTAGAAGAGGGGCAGTGGTGTCTCACACCTTTAATCCCAGCACTCAGGAGGCAGAGACAAGCAGATCTCTGAGTTCAAGGCTAGCCTGGTCTACAGAGTGAGTTTCAGAAAGGCTACATAGAGAAACCCTGTCTTGAAAAGCAAAATAAAATAAAATAAAATAAAATAAAATAAAATAAAATTAGGGGAGGAAGAGTTTGTTTGAGCTCACAGGTTACAGTCCATTACCACAGGGAGGTCAGGGGGTGGGGGGTGGGCAGGGAGTTCAGCTAGTCACGTCCCATTCACAGTCAATAGCAGAGGGACATGCACACATGCTCAGTGCCCTGTCCAATTCTCACACACAGTTCAGGCCCCAAGCCAGGGATAGTGCCGCCCACTGGGAGGCTGACCTTTGTGACAGGGATTTTCCACTTTCTTTGTAATGAGTTTGGAAATGCCTCTGTGTCTCTCACCAGAGCACCCTCAGCTCAGAGTCAGTGATGAGTTGCTTTTTTTTTAACCTAACCATGTGATTGCATCTCCATCATGTGCACCTTGCTGGAGTCCATCTGTGAATGGGACAATGATATATTACAGTTGTATGTCAGCATCTTTGGCTGTTTCCAGTCCTGGGTAAGCCACAGTCACTGTGCGGGTGACAAGGGGCTGAGTAGGAAGGAATGCTGTGACTCCTCCAGAAAGATCTTTTTCCACATGGACCCCAGTTTTCTACCGGGCCTTTGGGTGGCTCATCAGCCACCGAGATTGTACATAACTTCTTTGTATCCAGCTAGTCATTTCATTAAGTCATGAGTCACAGCCAAATGCCTTGTGAGATGAGACCCTGAATTTGATTACCTTGCCTGAGTCTCAGTTTACTTATTTCTAAAATGGGCTTCGGAGATGTAGGAAATTAAAATCCAAGGTGCTAGGGCTGGAGAGACAGCTCCATGGTTAAGAGTGCTTTTTGTTCTTCTGGAGGATCCAAGTTCAGTCCTCAAAACCCACAGTCAGGTGACTCACAACAGCCTATAACTCTAGCCTTAGGATGTCTGACACCCTCTTCTGGTCTCCATGGGCACCTATGCACATACCCCACACACATACACACGTGTACATAAATAAAAGAAAAATCTAAGGTCATGATTCTGATAGGCCCTGAAATAGCTGATGTATATCATTGCCCAGGGTGGCCACCCACAGAAGCCTTGCCATCAAAACCAACTTGGGTGACACTGGTTAAATCCCAAGTGGTGCCATGCATGCATGAGGGGGGGGAGCTCCAGGTGGAGGGGACAGTGAGTGCAAAGGGCCGGTGGCAGGTAGGGATCCTACTGCCACTGTGAAAGGAACAGAGGCCAGTGTGGCCTGGGTGGTGTCAGTGATGGGGACACAGGGGTTGGTCCTCACCAGGGCTGTGTGGTCTATGGAAGAAGTTCATGACTGGAGCACAGTGAGATTAACAGCTTTGTAGGTACTTCTGGTTAGGGAGGGATACAGCCTGGTCTATGGTTTGGAGTGTCAGCTCTGACCACTCCACACAGTAGACTGCAGAGAGCATGCTTTGCTAGCGAGCACCTATGCACAGTCTTATGCATATGCTTTTAAATCCTTGGGACGGTCAGTGCAATGGTCCAGTGGAGAGATGTGTCTGTACTAACTTAACAGCCTGAGTTACATCTCTGCGGTTTTCATGGTAGAAGGAAAAAAACTGACTTCTGCAGTTATTATTAAATAATAATTACATATTAAACAATAATTTTAATTATTTAATAACTAAATTAATCAACAATAAAATGATCTATTCAATTAATACTATTAAATATTATTGAATAATAAATAACTGACCTCTGACCTCTACATGCACCGTGGCACACACACCCCTTCACACATCAAATACGTGAATGTAATAATTAAAAGACACAAGCCTGCTTTGGCCTGAAAAGGCACTGTTATGGATGTGCCTTCACACTGTCTTGGCCACTGGCATTGTTTTTGTCATTAGTGAAATGGGACCTGGTGCCAGCTCCCTTAGACTTTGGATCAAATGACAGGATCTATGGTACAATGCCTGTTAGTACTCAGTACCGTGTCCTGACACAGGCAGAAAAAAGGCTCTATCCATTTCCTCCCCTTAAATAGAGACAACTGACATGTATGTATCACCACATATGCTCCATAGCATGATTGCACCCTTGTGCATGATCCATAGCAGGTCCTTTGGCCCTCATTACATCATAGGGAAGGAAACCTAAGGCTTCATGGGTACTTATTTCATCCAGCAACTTGGCTAGACTGTGGACTGTTATTCTGAGCTCAGATTCCTGCCCAGGCCACTAGGTTTCAAAGTGGTCTTTTCTGTCACACTGTGAACGTGTGTGGGCTCCTGCACCTCCTTCAGCCTGAGAGGTGAAGTATTTGGGTGGTATCCAAGCTCTTATCCGCAGAAGGGAGTCAGTGTTTCCAGTAGCCTGGAGGTTCTAAGCCTGATCCCCTAGTGAGCCTGTGACCTCCGTGGTGTTAGCCTGTTAACAGCTGCTGAGTATGGTTCCAAAGTCACATCTCAAACCAGATTCTACCTGTCTACCTGGGAGAACTCCAGCAGGTCCTTGGCTCATAAACTGTTGTGAGGATTAGGTGAGTTCATTTGTAGAAGGGTCTGGGCATGCACATAAAGCCCGTGGGACAACATTGGCTAGTCCATGTAGGAATTTGGGGTGAGCCAGAGGATAGTGGCCCTGGGACCTTCCCCTGGGCTTGTTTGCCCTCACCCATTTCCACAGCCTGATGAGGCCAAGAAGGGTGAACAGTGTGGGAGGGACAGGTTTGCTGGTGGTTTGGCAGCCAAGTTCATTGGCAAATGGCTATTCCCCTCAGGGAGCTGGGAGGATCATTTAACAGATTATGTGGAACAATGGCTAATTAGGAGCTGAGTATGTTTTTCTTCCCCCCCAGGAAGTCTTTCATTATAAAACAGTTTAGGATTTCACACCCTTAGCTAGGAACCTTCTCTATCCTGTGTAGGCCTTGATCCTGGGTCTCTTCACTCAGGGAGGTATCACAACCAATCACTCTCCCCTCCCAGCCCCCCCCATCCTCCACACCTTGATGCCCAAATAGAATAGGATACTGTGTGGGAGGCACTGAGCCCCAGCACACCACCACTTCTTCTGTTGGGGATTCCATTCTCTGAGAACTTTCTAGACTCAAAATGGTGGCAGGCCTGTAACAGGACCAGCTCCACTGTCCCTCTGTCCCTCCAGGTGCTCAGCCATCGGACATACAGCAGGGCCTACCTCCCAGCCTTGGAAAGCACCCCATCCTTTTGCTACTCTCTGAGACAGATACAGCTCTTAGGAGGCCTCTAATTTTAATCCTGGTCAATGTGATTCATGGTGGGCCAGGGCTGGGCTCGGTAGCCAGGCTTTCAAATCCCCAATTTAGGAGCCATCAGTACTATATGAAAATTCTAGGGGAGTTGGATAGAGAGCAGCTTGGGGTGGAAGATACAGTCCACCAGCTCCTAGCCTTCTGTTACCCTGGGCTCTACAGCTGGGGGATGTCTCAGATGCTTCATCCCAACTGCAGTTTGTGAAAGGCAAGTGAGGCCTTTGTGGGGTGGGGTGGGGTGATGTCGGGGTGAGAGTGGGGTGGGGGGTTGACTTACTGCTATTCAGGCTTGCAGAGAGCTGCCCACTCATTACTGAGGCAGGGGGCTACAGAGATGTAACTCTTATCTTGCCTGCGGGTGGCCTGTTGGTACTCCTGGACCTCCATGTAAAATGGGGCCCATAATAGCGTGTCTTTCTGGGGTCCCTGGGGAAGTCAAATGACATGATGGTTGTGGAGACATGTTTGAAGACAGAAGTCACAATACAAAGCTGGAGGAAGAGGAAGGTTTGATGGAGAGAATCCTAAGTGAGGGTTCTCTATTGACTGCTTGGGTTGACGGCTGGCCTACCCAGGTGTTGTCTCTTTTCACAAATAACGACACAGAGACTTATTATTAATTATGAAAGCTCAGCCTTAGCTTAGGCTTGTTCCTAACTAGTTCTTATAACTTAATTAACCCATTTTAAAAAAATATTTATTTTTATTTTATGTGAATTGGTGTTTTGCCTGCATGTATAACTGTGTAAGGGTGTCAGATCTTGGAATTACAGGCAGTTGTTAGCTGCCATGTGAATGATGGGAATTGAACTCAGGTCCTCCAGAAGAACAGTCAGTGCTGTTAACCACTGGGCCATCTCTCCAGCCCTAACCCATGTTTTTTTTAACCATGAGATTTGTTACCTTGTCTCAGTACTGTCTAATCCTGTTTTTCCTGTATCTGGCTGGCAACTTGACCTTCCTCCCAGAATTCTCTCTCTGCCCTGAAGTCCTGCCTGTACTCCCCTGCCATTCAGCTTTTCATTAAACCCATCACAGTAATGCATCTTCACACAGTGTACAACTATCCCACAACACCTGGGGTCCCATCTGGGACCATTTCCTAATTAGCTCTGTGACCTTAACCAGAATGCCCAGTCCTTTTCCCCTCTGCTTTCTCATTGGTTAATTGAAAGGATTTGGTCTCTTTCAGCTGTCAAATCTTTAGACCCTAGGGTCAACCTGTCAGTCAACCACAGGAGAGTTCAGGTGTATGTGCAGGCTGTGTGCCATGCGGTGTGCATATGGAGGCCAGACGCCAGCCGTGGGTGTCAGCTCTTGCCTCCTGCCTTGCTTGAGACAGGGTCTGTTTTTGTCGTTTCCTATTGTGCTCACTGGTGACCTAAGATCTTCCAGACATCTCCTGTTCCCACTTCTTGCCATAGGACTCACAGATGTGAGCTACCACACGTGGCTTTGTGTGGGTTCTGAGAATTCACACCCAGGCCCCACACTCACAGCATGCACTTTACCCTCTGAGCCAACTCCCCAGCCTCTATTGATTTGTGATCATATCAATTCCTTGTTGATTTGGAACCACCCTGCCTGGGGGTCAATTTTATCTTTATGCCCGGTAGCTGTGAGATCTCAGGAACCCCTCAGTCTCTCTGAGTCTATTCTCCGATTACTTGACTGTAAAACAGGGATCTCAATACTGCTGTCTCATAAAATAGTTATGGAGACTAAATCAATACATAGGAAAAGCCTAGTGTCTAGCACACAGTAGGGCTATATAAGCACTATGATAAGGGTATTGTTTTAGAGTCAAAGTCTCAGGTAGCCCAAGATGGACTGGAATTTATTATATAGTTGAACCAGACCCTGAACTCCTGATCCTTATGTATGGGAGGGTCTGGATGCTGGGATTACAGGCTATCCTGCCCAGCCTGCATAGCTGTCAGTATTGGGTAACAAGGCAGCCATCAGGCAACCTTCTGGAATATTCTGTCCACCCTCCTCCAAAGCACAGGGAACCACACCCTCTGTGGTACACAGTTAAAAATTAAAACAAACAAAAAGAACCATCTTGGTCTAGACTCATGGCCTGGCCATTCTACTATGTTGTTCTGTCTCTTGCCCCTCATATCTCTGGGTCGTGGGCATTTTCTGGAGCATTATGCTCAGCGCTGGGCAACATCTTTGGGCTACCCTCTGTTATCTGGTGGTTGAGAGGAGAAAGGACCTGTCAAGCTAGCCTCTGTGTGTATGTAGGGTCAGTGTGTTCTCCTGTGGGCTCCTGGCCTTATGCAGAGCTGGGGCCGTAGGGACCAGTTACTGTGGGGAGCCCCCTGTTCCTTAAGAAACAGACTTCCAGTAAAGAACCCATCTTGTACCCCTCAGCCCTGCTCCTGTCAGAGAAGGGTTCTCAGCCCTGTATATGGAGGACAGGCTTCTGAGGAACAGAAACGGAAGAAAGAGAGCTAAGTGGTCACTTCCTTCCTTCAAGTGACTGGTTTGGGGTCATTTAAGAGTATGCCTCAGTCCCAGCCTACCCAGACTTGGGTGTCAGTCACGCAAGCCTCCATAATGTAGGCACAGAAGAGGAAACTGAGATGCAAAAAGGTAAAGAGACCTAGCCAGGGCCACACAGGCAAGTGTGAGTCCCAGAAGCCTGTCGGTGCTGTGAATGGCTTCGCTGTACCACGGTCATGGGATCTGCTTTCACAAGCAGAACTGTGCTGTTCCTCGGAGGTCTGGGCAAGATACTGCTCTGTCTAAGAACCTGATCAAAACCATGGCTCTTCTCCCAGCAAATGCATCTGTGAACCCACAGACTCCTGCACTCAGAGCCAGAGAGAGGTGGACCCCCTCTCTTTCCCAGGGGCCCTCACTCCAGCACTCATGTGGATGGGGCCAGCAAGGTCACTTCCCACAAAGCAGGGGAGGCTGGTTCCCTCATTGTTCCCACTAAAAGCCCTTGGATGGGACAACAGCACTGAGATCCTCTTCCCGAGGGTTGTCAAAGACAGTGTAAGCGAGGACCACTTGTTTTTCTTTATTTTATTTTTTGAGATAGGTACTCACTATGTAGTTCTGGCTGTCCTGGAACTCTATGTAGGCTAGACTGGCCTCAGACTAACAGAGATCCACCTGTCTGTCTCCTGAGTACTGCTAGGGTTAAAGGCATGTGTCACTATGCTCAGGCCCTCCATTTCTTTTTTTCTTAAAGATTTTTTTTTTATTTTTATTTTATGTACAGTGGTGTTTTGCCCTGAAGGTGGAGTTACAGACAGTTATGAGCTGCCATGTGGGTACTGGAAATCAAACTCAGGTCCTCTGGAAGAGCACTCATTGCTCTTAAACACTCCAGCTCCAGCCCTCCATTTCTTAAATTTATTACATTTACTTATGTGGGGGAGGGGACACATATGCTGTAAGGAGCTTATAGATAGAGGTCAGAGGGCAACCTTAAGGAGTTGGTTCTCTTTTGCCCTGTGGGTCCCAGGAATGGGACTTCCGTCATCAGGCTTGGTAGCAGGCACTTCTCCCTGCTAGCCATCTCGAGGGCCTTTGCCCATTTCTTAGGTGACTCAAACGTTACACAGTGGATTTGAGCAGAACCAAGTGAGGATCAGGGCTGCTCTTATGATCAAGTGGGCTGGGGATTATGTTTGTGAGAGAGAAAATCCACGTTGGCGTCCTAGCAGGGGGGAATTTGCCTCTGATGTCTACAGAGGTTTTCATAAGGGGCAGAAAGGCGTGGCTGTGATTGAAGATGTGTTGTACTGAGACAAGCATCAGTGGGGAGCTGCCCCTAGCCCCAGCCTGCAGGGACAGTGAGGGTATGTCTGTTCCTGGGTAGAGGTAAAGGCGTGCTTTGGACATGTGGGTCTCAGAAGAGCCCTCCTGGTACCTATCTGCCTGTGTTTCCCAGGGTCTTCCATAGCCAAACCCAGCTGGCAGCAGCCACAGGATGGCCTGCAGCCTCCCCGTCAGGCCAGGCCATTGTCCTGATGGTCTGGTCCCTTCAGGCCTCATGCAGGAAGGGACCATTAAAAAGGAGGCCTTGCATGGCTGACCAGGGTTCACACACCCTGCTCTGACATGTTCTGAGGACACTTGAGCATGAGCACTCACCTGCTCCCAGAAATGCCAATTTTTCTGTATGGCAGAGCCCCTGGGAACCACTTAATTCAGTCCCCGAAGAAGTTTTGAGGTTTGCCTCTCTTTGAGGGTCTCAGTGGACCGGATGATCTGCAGTTAATGCCTTCTAATTGATGTTCCAGGGCCTTAGTCATCAGAACCCTCGGAGGGAGTCGCTTCCTCGAAAAGCTTCACTGGGTTTGTTGCTAGGGACAAAGCCTTTCAGAGGGCAAATGCGCTCATTTCCAGGCTCCTTCTGGTTTGAGCTTTTTAATCTTTTCTCCCATAGGAAGTGTCCCAGTCCCGAGGTCAGGAAGCTACCCCCCACACACACACACACCACCACCACCATCCAGCTGCTCCTGCATCTCTTGTATGTGCTGGTTTCCTGGGTTCACACAGCCTTGGTTCATTTGGACTCTTGTGCTTACTTGGGGTTTGATTGGGGGTTCACACTACACAAGAGTCCTTCTTGCTGGTCCTCAGAGTTCAGAGCTTGGACCAACCAGTGGGTCGGGATGGACAAGCTATTCTGAGAAAGTGTCCTGGCTCCAGGCTGCGAATGGGTGATGAGAGTCTGCCCTCCTCCCTTGCTCTCCCACAATGGGATACACACAGAGCACCAAAAGGCTCCGGTTCATGCTTTATCTCCTTGAGGTCATTCTGCCTGGAGAACTTGCAATCCTGTTCCCCCACCCCTCACCACCAGCATCCATTCAGTAGTACTCCTGCATTCATTAGCCGAGCATACCTTGAGCCCGATAGAGACCCCGGTGGCCTCTTAGACTTTTAAAGCCTGAATTTCAGCACACACCTCTCTGTTATTAGTCCAGCTAATGAAAGCTGTAAAGCTTCCTCAGCAGGCCCCTGGCTGTTGATTTCACAGTTGTGATGTGCGTATGTTAATTACAGCTGAGTCCTAGAAATCCTTCAAGCCCCTCCACGTTCCTGAAGCCTTCCGGAGCCCCCTCCCACCCTGTTTCCAGGGGAACCCCATCTCCTTCTCCAGCAGTGAGGGGTCTCCAGGGAATCTCCCCGTCGAAGCTTCCAGTGCCATTTTCAAAGCTGCCACTGTCATCCTCCCTGATGGGGGTGAGGAGAGGGGGGTGTTCCGTGGGGGCTGGGCTGGGGGCTGGGCTGGGAAAGGGGGTGTCTGCCAGCCCTGCTGGAAGGATGTTTCAGGCTGGAGGTGTGGAAAGAGCAGTGGAGCACTTCACGGAAGGGAATCTGGTGTTTCCAGAGAATTCTCTAAAAACCTAAGTGTTTACCTACAAGCCCCCTGCAAGGAATCCATTAGGAGAAATTTTCCTTTTGTCTGAAGCCAGAAGATTTGCTTGGAAGGGGCGGGAGCATGGGGGAAATCCTTTACAGCTGCCATCTTTGCAAGGCGGTTATGGAATTTAGAGAGAGACGGGAGCCCGGTTTTATTAAACCTGGAGTGCCTCGCTACCCCACATTGCTTGCACACAGCAGGGCGGCCTGCAGTGCTTGGGAAATAAGCCTCCTTGTCTGATTTTCATCAGTTCAGATGACTCCCGGCAGTCTGATGAAGTAAAGTATAGCGGGCTTTGGAGTTCCTTGCTGTGTGACCGTGGGCAGGTTACTTAACCTTGCTGATTTGTTTCTGCGCTTGTAAAACGGGTAATAGCCCTTGGAATTTTTAGAAGAATTAAATGAGATAGCTTAATGATCCTCATGATCTGCAGACATTCAGTGGAGGCTCCGTGAAGTAAGTTTCTTCCCCCTACTGCTGTTCTTATCCATTAGTGGTTCTCACCCCGACCCCGCCTGCCTTGTTAGCAGTGTCTATAAACCCTCCCAGACACAGCAGTTTGGGACCCACACATTTTGATTTATTTTTAATTGTTCTGTGATGAAGCTAAGCATGTTTTTATTTTATTTTATTTTAGCACCTGTGAAAGCATGATTTAAAAAAATTGACTCTCACACAAAATGAAATGAGCACAGGACAAAAATCCATTTAGTTTGTCACACCCATGAGACAGTGACAACTGCACACAGCTGGGCACACAGGGCCAGGTAGGGGCTGCACTCCCTGAGCTCACTCCGCTAGGCCACTGTGTGTAACCAGCCACTGGGTATTGAGCTCACTTGCAGAGTGGGTTCACAAAAAACACCAAAAGGGATGAGATCCTGCACTGCAGCTCTGTGTCCTGCACTGCAGCTCTGTGTCCTGCACTGCAGCTCTGTGTCCTGCACTGCAGCTCTGGGTCCTGCACTGCAGCTATGGGTCCTGCACTGCAGCTATGGGTCCTGCACTGGAGCTATGGGTCCTGCACTGCAGCTCTGTGTCTTGCACTGGAGCTCTGGGTCCTGCACTGCAGCTCTGTGTCCTGCACTGCAACTCTGGGTTCTGCACTGTGTTTTGTTCTGCTCTTTTTGCAAGTATTTGTGAGTGTGTATATGTGCCTTTGCATATGTACAGAGGCCAGAAGAGGGCATTGGCTGGCCTCCTCTGTTAGTCTCCACCTATTCCTTTGAGAAAGGGTCTCTCCTTGGACCTAGGGCTGGTGTTTTCTTAGCTAGAAGCCAACAAGCAGCAGTGATCCTCCTACCTCTGCCCCACCTCAGTTCTGAGCTTTACAGGCATGAGTAGGATGCCCAGCTTGTCATGTGGATGCTGGGATCTGACCTCGACCTCAGGATTGTGCAGCAAGTTCTCTTAACCACTGAGCCATATCTCTACCCACCCCCACCCACATACTCTTTTTTTTTAAAGACATGGTGGGGGCTGTAAAGACAATAGTGCAAGCTGGCCTCAGGCTCACTATGTAGCTAAAGATAGCTTTGGACTTCTGATTCCTCCGTTCCACATCCTGGGTGCTAGGATTCTGAGTGTGCACCATCACACCCAGGCATGGAGTGCTTTTAGTTTCTGTGACTACACTGTGTCATAGGTATTTATTAAGTGACTCTGAGAGCAATAGCGAGGTCATCAGGTATAGCATTCATGTTCTGTGCCCACTACTAAGTGAAAGTGAGTGAGTGCAGCATGAATGGGCATTTTTGTAAATGGGGAGATCATAAGTGTGGGTATGAATCTGGGAGGACTGATAACTGAGTTTGATGGAGTGCATAATGTAAAATCACCAAATAATATATATATACATATATAAGAAAAAAGTGAGTGAGCAAAACAGAACAGAAGAAACCTCCGAGATGGAAGCCCCATGGTTGGCATGAAGGACATATTGCAATTAGTGCATCTTCAGGAGTGTGTTGTTAAACTGGGCCACATGGCGAATACCTGTAATTCTAGCATTTAGGGCAAAGGCAGGTATGACAGGAATCCAGCACCATCCTGCGCTACATGGCTAATTTAAGACTAGCCCAGGCTATGTATTGAGCACTTATCTCAAAATAAAGAAAGCCAAACAAGAATGTTAGGTCTAGTCCACACTCCAAGGTGGGAGCAGAAAGAGGTGGCCCTCTAGGCAGCTGCCTCCCACCATCTAGTCTCTGTCCTTGTGACTATGGGGGGGGGTGTCAGTTATGGATACACCTAATCCAAGTGGTTCACTTAGAAACAGGAATTCAAGGTGGGTCAACAGCTACTTAGAAAATTTGAGGCTAACCTGGGGTACATGAAACCATGTCACACATGCACACACACACACACACACACACACACACACACACACACACACACACACAGAAAAAGCTTACCCCTGATTGAGAAACCTGTTAGAGACAGCACCAGCTATAGGGTTGATGCAAGTTCAGTGGCAGCTCAGAGAAGTAAACTTTCAGGGTGGAATATCTAGAAGGTTCCCTAGAGGAGGCAGCATCAGCACTGGGCCTTGAGGGAATAGAGGACCTGTGTGCTGGCTAGTTTTATGTTGACTTGACACCAGATATTGTCATCAGAGAGGAAGGAGCCTCAGTGAAGAAAATGCCTCCATAAAAATCAGGCTGTAGGCAAGCCTGTAGGGCATTTTCTTAACTAGTGATTAATGGGGGGAAGGCCCAGACTATTGTGGAAATCTACCTGGGCAGGTGGTCCTAGGTTCTATAAGAAAGCAGGCTGAACAAGCCATAAGGAGCAAGCCAGTAGGCAGCTCCCCTCTATGGCCTCTACATCAGCTCCTGCCTCCAAGTTCCTGCCCTGTTTGAGTTCCTGTCCTGACTTCCTTCAATGTTGAACAGTGATGTGGAAGTATAAGCTGAAAAACTCTTTCCTCCCCAAATTGGTCTGGCCATGGCATTTCATCACAGCAATAGTAGCTCTAACTAGGATAACCTGCCTGGTGGTAAGGGGGGGTCCAGGCAAAGGGAATGACATGGGCTACGGGCAAGACCAGAACACAGGAGGCCACTCAGGTATGACACCATCTACCTCCAAGAGCTGTCTGGAGCTCATGCCTGGAGAGGGATGGGGGGGGGAGGGGGAGAAGAGAGGGAGTGTGGAGGGAAGTCTCCCTGCTTGAGGGAGGCAGCACCAGAGCCCACATCTTAGTGCCCAGGATCTGGAGCCACACTGTCCCTGTCCATCTCTTGCAGTTTGGACGCACCGAGGTCATTGACAACACACTCAACCCAGACTTCGTGCGCAAGTTCATTGTGGATTACTTCTTTGAGGAGAAGCAGAACCTCCGTTTTGACCTGTGAGTGGAAGGTGGGGTTCACACTGGAGTAGCAGGGGAGGGGGGGATACATGGGGCCCGGGGATGACAGGGTACAGGTGGAGAAGCAGGGGTTATTCTGGGAGACAGGAAGATAAAAGGGACAGGCAGAAGCTATCTCCATCCTTGCTAGGGTGTGGAAAGCGGGGATCAGAGATAATTCAGAATTCTCCATTCTTAGTGAGAGAGAACACATGGCAGGGAAATCCACAGATCTCTACAAAATTACATTTGTTTGTTCGTGTGAGTAGAGGTGTGTGCCATGGCAGGGTGTGGAGGTCAAAGGGCAGTTTGTAGAGTTCTCCTTCGTCGGGGTCTCGGTGATTGAACTCAGATCATCAGGCATGGCTAAAAGTGTCCCTACTTGACAATCCCCCTCACTGGCTGAGAAATCTGTAAATCCTAAGAGATCCACAAGACTAACCTTCGAATGTCTTCACTGAGATCAGGACAGGATGAGTCTCCAACATTCCCAGTGATGGAGCACACTTGAGGGGTGGGGCATCTGACTCGACTCAGAGTCCCAGGCAGGGTTAGGTGAGATGTGTCTGCCTGCTTTTACCATTTCTCTGTGTTCCCTGTAGATACGATGTGGACTCCAAGAGCCCAGATTTATCTAAACACGTGAGTTCCGCCCATGACTGCCCAGCAAGCCCAGGCTGTCCCTTAAATGTCATTATTCTGACTGGGCCCTGGGCTTTACTCAGAGTGCATGTATCTAAGGCTGCATGTTGTCACTTGAGTAGGGAAGGGGTAGCTCTGAACATGGTGGCTGATGCTGGTCTCTTTTGCTCCTGGTTACGCAGGACTTCCTGGGCCAGGCCTTCTGTACCCTGGGAGAGATTGTAGGGTCATCCGGGAGCCGCCTGGAGAAGCCTCTCACGTAAGTGTATAAGTGCAGCCTGTTGGGGTGGCTCTCCCTGTGATGAGCCATGTTCTGTTCACCCTGCTGAGAGCCTGCTGACATTAGAGCATCAGCTTTCAGAGAGGAATCCCAGACCTCACTCTCTCATGCCTCACACCCAGTTAATTTGGAGGGATCGAGACTGAGTTATTAGAGCTTGTATTCCTGCAGGTAGGGGGTGACTGAGAACTATCTAGTCACTTTGCCACCAGAGAGCATCAGGGAAAGTGGCACACAAAGGCCACACAGACAGTAAGTGGGGAAGCTGAATTCTGAACCTGGGCTTTATCTGCACATTGCATTCCTCAGCTTATTCACTGTGTGTAGGTGTAGACCTGTGCTGGGAGCTAAGAACAGGCTGGAGCTTGGGGGTGGAGGGCTTCTCACCTTCCCACCTCAGATAGTCTGGAGAACTGGGTGGAGCTCTTGGGGAGAGATGTCACTTTGAGGGGAGCCACCAGGATTCCCACGGTGCAGCTATGGATGGTTTGCCATTATTCCCCAGGAAGCCCTAGGGACAGGGCAGACAAGGGCAGGCACAGACTAGGACAAATGTCCAGGCCATAGGGCAGGAGAGAAGAGGTCAGACTAAGCTGAGCATGAACCTCTCACTTGCTTCTGCCTAATTTCTGTGCTCACACTGTGGTTCCTAACTGCACACACACATGTGTGTAGGGAGCAGACTCCCCTAGACCCTTGCCTGTAACCACATGATAGCATCAGAACCCCAAGAAAAGTTTTTATCCCTCTCAAGAGTCCCATCTCTGGGTTCCTAAAAAATAATAAAAGCTATCATTTATTGAGATCAGGGGAAAACTCAGGTTTGGAGGCTCTGGGGCTTAAAGAATTTGGGGCATCATTTAAAAAAAAGGACACAAGATGGGGAGATGCTATGTGGGAAAAGCACTCAAGTATGGAAGAGTAGATCTCCCAAGCAACCATGTACAGCAAGCAGCCTTTGACCCCAGCCTTGGAGGAACAGACAGGGTTCTTGGCTGGCTAGCTGGCTGAACTGCAAAGCTCTAAATTCAAGTGGGAGCCTCCGATGCCTTGATTTATAAGGTGGAAAGAGATGGCAGAAAGGAGCTCAGCCTCTGGGCACATACACACACATACATACACACGTGTGTCCACACACATAAATTCACATTTGCTAGACAGTCCCGACATCTTTAACTGATTTTTTATGGAGGGGGCTGAGACCCAGCAGTTGAGAGCACTTGCCGCTCTTGCAGAGAACCTATGTTTGCTTCCCAGATCCACATCAAGCAGTTCACAATCGCCTGTCACTCCAGCTCCGGGAGATTCAAAGTCCTCTTCTAGATTGCAGGCACCTATGTGCATACACATAAGCATACACACATGTAAATAAAAATAAGACAAATCTTAAAAAGCAGAATTTAAATCGCATATGTCCTTGGAGGCTCAAAAGTAAGATAAACATAAAGTAGGTACTTTTTATTTAATTTATTTAGGTTTTTTACAAAAACAACAAAGATTTAATTTAGAAATTTCAGGGTTTGTTGTTTGTTTTTGGTTTTTATGTTTTGTATGTGGGTTTTTTATTTTTTGAGACAGGGTCTTTCTATGCGGTACTAGCTGGTCTGGAACTCACTATGTAGACAAGACTGAATTATAGATTTAAAGAAGCCCCAAAATTTTATCAGTTCACAAGACTAAAAAGATGACTTATGAGTTAAGAACATGTACTTCTGAGTCGGGGAGATGGCTCAGCAGTTAAGACTACTGGCTGCTCTTCTAGGGGACCCAGGTTCAATCTCCAGCACCCACATGGCAGCTCAGAACTGTCATTCCAGTTCCAGGGGATATGGTACCCTCACATAGACATACATGCAGGCAAGACACCAATGTATGTAAAAAGATAAATCTTGAAAAATTAAAATGAGCAACCCACACATACTGCAGCTGGTGTGGTGGTACACAAGTTTGTCCCAGAACCCCTATCAGGTGGCTTATAACCATCTGCAACTCCAGCTCCAGGGGACTGGATACCTCTGGCCTCACATGCACACACCCACATGCAGACTCTCTCACACAGAGCTAAAAATAGTAAAAACAAATTTAATAAAGGAAAGAAAGAAAAGTGGGATTTTCCCCGGAGAAACCACAATTAGCTCTTGTTCAACAGCAGTGTTCATGGCCTTTCATTCAAATTTATGTGTTTTAAGTTTTTTTCTATTTATCTCTTGACAATCTCACATATGCATGTAATGCATCTTGATCACCTTCATTCCCAATTTCCCTCTCTCATCACCTTTCTACTCCATCTGGCGGAGAAGTCCGGGAGTGTGTCTACATTTCCTACCTGAGTCCAGACCTAACCAGTTACAGGACCATTTCCCTGTTTGCTGTCCCCTGTCTGCTTGGGTAAAGGATAGAAGGATTCTTCTCACAAAAGATGAGCCCAAGGACGAGCAAGATCTAAAATGTGGAGTCTCAGAATGCTGTGGAGGAGGCAGGTCCTTCCTCCCAGAAGGTCTTGTGTATCTAAGTTTAGCCGTTTATGACTAACCCCCACCAGCAACTCCTGTTTACTGGGCGGCTATTCTGGGACAGATGTGAGGGTCAATGTTTTGCCAATGGAATCTATGCAGGAAGCCCTGAGTGTTCATGAACTCCACATACATGCACTCTCATCAACTAAATACTTAAAAAATGTCTGCATATTCCTGAATCTCTGCTGTTGTTTTCCTGGTCACTATTCCCTGGACAATACAGTACAGCCAGGCTATGTGAAGCATTTATTCTGTATCAGGTACCAGAAATCACCTAAGGATGGCTTAAAAAACATAGAGATGCCAGGCATGATGGAGCATGCATATTACTCAGCCCTTCAGAAGTGGAGGCAGGAATCATCCAAGGTCATCTTCAACTACATAAGTTGAAGACCAGTCTCAGCTACATGAGACCCTGTTTACTATTAGTTTATAAATAAATAGTAAAATAAAACATGGGAGAATTTGTATGGTTCATATTCAAATACTGTGGTGGCCTTTAAGGAGATTTGTATATGCACAGGCTCTGTTGTCCCACAGGGATCCAAGAACCAATTCCTTGTGCCTTCGAAGAGATGATAACTTGGTTTGGCTTCGTTGTGTTTGAAGGTAGAGGGTGATGTCATTTTGAGACAGTCTCACCACATAGGGCAGCATCAAACTCAAGATCTTCAGCTTTGGCCTTGTGAATACTGGGATTACACCAGTGCACTGCCACACCTAGATTTCTTTGAGTTTTTCCATCTGGGCCCAGGGTCTTTGTTTACAGCCCAGGAAGGCCTCCAACAAATCCTTCTGTCTCAGCTTTCCAAATGCTAGAATTGTGGGCATTCGCCACCATGCCCTGTCCAAGGTACTGACCAAGTTCATTTCTGCTAAGGCTGTTCTCTGTGGCTTGGAATAAAAGTATATATGTCTATATTTGTGTGGGGTGTGTACATCTGAGTGCAGGTTCCCTCAGAGTCCAGAAGGGGATGTTAAATTCCCAGAACTGACTGTGAGCTTCCTGATGTGGGTGCTGGGAACCAAGCATAGTTTTTCTGGAAGAGAAGTCCTTGCTTTTACCTGCTGAGCCATTTCTCCAGCCCCTTTAAAGGTCTCATCTCCAAATATAGTCATATAAGGTACTGGGGTTTGGGCCTTCAGCATTCAGATAGAGAGGAACATTTAAGCCACCGAGGCCCAGTGATAGGACACAGCCAATCTCCACAGTCTCCATTTGCAGCAGATGTCTGGGTCATCTAGAGTAGAGGCTGGGCTCTAGAGGTTTCTGAGTAGTCCTGAGGCATGTTTGTGATACCTTTCTAGGGGCTGTTGGGTCTGGAGCCCCACTCTGAACTCCTCAGGGAGAGTATGACTTTCTCAGGGCTTCATCCTAAGACCACTCTGTGGTCTTGGCTTTTGGTCCTGTTTTAATGACTTCCAGGACAGAAGTCCGGCTCCAGGTATCGACAGGTCAAGTGTTCTGGCCCACGAAGGATGGACTCAGGAGCTCAGCCTTGGCTTTCCCTTCTGTCTCCACAGGATAGGAGCATTCAGCCTCAACTCCCGGACAGGCAAACCCATGCCAGCTGTGTCTAACGGGTAGGTGACCATGCACTGTGGCCCCCATGTCCTTCTGCATTTGGCCAGCTCCACAGAAGCCACCTGCCTCTGGGCCCAGTTCCTGAGCTACTGTTAATCCCTGGGTAGGAAGACAAAGGCTCCCAAGTTCCTCCACAAGGTCTCAGGCACCAAGATGACAGCCTGACCTTCTCTATCCAGTCCAGAGCTGGGACCTGCTGAGCCCTGGTGACTCTTAGGACTTTAGGGAGTAAGGAGGGGCTCAGAAGAGTGAATGTCATGATGGGTAGGCCTGGGGCCTCTCGGCTCCCTCTCCCCTCCCCAGTTCTGTCTATGGAGTGGGTCTGGCTCAACACCCCCTTTCACACACACACACACACACACACACTCTCTCTCACACACACACACATTCTCTCTCACACACACACACTTTCACATACACACTCTTTCACACACACTCTCACACACACACTCTCTCCCTCTCTCTCTCACACACACACACTCTCACACACACTCTCTCTCACACACACACTCTCTCTCTCTCTCACACACACACTCTCTCTCTCTCTCTCTCTCTCTCTCTCTCTCTCTCTCTCTCTCTCTCACACACACACACACACACACTCTCTCTCTCTCTCTCTCTCTCTCTCTCTCTCACACACACACACACACACACACACACACATACTGCTCCCATAGCTCACCGGCTGTAAAGGCCTGCCTACTTCCTCAGTCCCACTCCCTCCCACCTCATGCTTTTGGCTGGCCTCATAAAAACATGGCCAACATAGACCCTCTGTGGTCTTTTCTCCTCTCCTGAGGAAAGCCTCCATCCTAATTCTCTCTCATACCATGTGGACTTAGGGCCTTTGGGGTTGAGTAAGGGAGCCCCACCCAGCCTCCTGCAAGTGAGGACAGAGCCTCGAGAAGCCATATGTGGACCCGCTCACAGCTCAGGACCAGTGTGGCTGCTGGTTTACAGGGAGAGTGGATGAGCTGAGAGAACATAACAGATGTAAGAGAGGAATAAAGTCCAGAGGGAGAGAGGTAGGAAGAGGAAGGCCAAGCTGGTGGGAGCAGCTTGACACAAGAGAGGAGAAGAACTAAGATCAGAAATAGAAGGTGAACTCCAAGGCAGAGCAACAGATGGAGACCCGGGGCGGAGGAGGCTGCTGCTGAGGACTCGTCTGGTCTCTACCAGGCCAGTGTGTGGGGAAGGACTGCCCAAGAGTAGGGGACAAGTCTATTCTGCTCACCCAATTTGGAGAAACCTGGGCTGTGGCTTCTCTCCATCTCCTCCGTCCTCTGCTGGGAACCTCTCTCTCCAAAAGGCTGATGCTGGGGAGGTCCCACCATTGCTTCTCAAAGGGTTCCACACACAGCACACTGCCGCCCTGGGCTGGATTCCACAGTGCCCCACCACAGTGCAGCAAGGCTGCATCGAGGAAAACCATGCCCATCTATGGCCTTCTCTGCACCACGCACTGTGTGTGCATATCAGGACACAGATTCTGTATCACTCTCACGTATGTGCAGGGACAGAAGCCTATCACAGCTGCCCCACAGCCTCATATATGACTCTCCCCTCAGTGACCCTATGATCCCGGTGCGACTTAGTCTCAAACCTTAGAGTGGTGTGAGCTAGTCCTTGGGGCATGCTCCACATTCTCCACCGATAAGAGAAAGTACCCTGAGTGGATCCCCTCTCTCTACCTTGTCTTTTTGTGGGGGGAGGGGTGTTCTCTGCTGTAGATGATCCTTTGTTTTGCATGTACCCTCACTAAGTGAGGTGTCTTTTGACCCCAGAAGACCCAGCCAAGGAATTCAAATGTAGGCAAGAGCCATTGAGAGGACTCCTTCCCAAGACCCTAGCCCAGCCTCAGCTGCTCCTCCCTAGAGAAGCAGATTGGCCCAGAGCTGAAACACCAGGGGACCCTGGGTAGCTGGGTACAGGGTGGCTAGCCCACAAGGTCTTTTGCCCACAGAAGTGGTCTTTGGATGGAAAGCCTCAGATCCACTGGTCCGGAAGCTTCCGGGTGAGTCTGGGTGCTGTTACCATTCTAAGACCTCCCTGGTGGGCCTTGGGAGCAGGGGGCGGGGCCACCTAGGCTGAGGGCCTGGCCCCAGCACACAGAGCTCACTTGACCACACTGCCCAGGCACTTCTGGGAATTTCTCAGGGGTGTTGGGTACAGATGCCTAGATGGCACAGGGCGGATGCGGGAGTGGCTAACCCAGGTGTGTTGGGTTGGTCTGTCCCTGTCTGGCTTGTCATTTTGGTCTCTTCTCCATCAGTGGTGTCCCAGGGAAGAAGTGTGGCTCCATCATTCTGTCCGCAGAGGAGCTGAGCAACTGTAGGGTGAGTATCAGAGCTACCTATTCCTGACCCAGGATTACCCATCCCTAGAGGGAGCCCAGGGTAGACAGGGCTTCTTATCACCTGACTAGCATGAGACTGTGACATTGGAACTAGAAGATTCTATCCTTAAGGTTGAGCCAGGAAAGACCAGTCTGCATCACAGAGCCAGGCTCCTTTTGGGTCCACCTATCACATGTCCCCTAGCCCACCCAGACTATCCCAAAACCAGCACTGATAACCCAAGCCTTTCCAGCCCTGGGCACCTGACATTTGTCTCTGGCATAGGATGATGCTTTCTGTGGAACAGAGGGAGAAAATGTATGTGTGTGGGGGGATATAAGTGTGAGTGTGTGCACATGGGTGGATGTGAGTGTGGGTGATAAGTGTGAGTGTGTGTGCATGGGTGGACAGGAGTGTGGGTAGGTATGAATATGAATATGGGTAGGTGTGGCTGTCGGGGAGCCACAAGCCTGCAATCCCGGGCAACCTTTGGTTCTGACTCTTCTGTAGGACTGTGGAGAAGCAGGTAACACCAAGAAAGGGGTCAGGGCTCTGATGGCTGATAAGGGGAAGTGCTATAAGTGCTAACCAACTGGCAAGTGATGAGCACTGTTTAGTTTGCTGTCACTAGACACTGTGACCAAAAGCAGCATGAGAGGAAAGAGTTTATTTCACTTCATAATTCCAAGTAATAGTCCATTGCTGTGGGACATCAGGGCAGGCACTGAAGGCAAGAGCTTGAAGCACAAACCATGGAGGAATGCTGCTCATTGGCTTGCTCTCAGGATCATGATGGACTAATTAGCTTTCTTATACATCCCAGACTCACCTGGGGATGACACCACCCACAGTGGTCAGAGCCCTTCATCGGTTAAGCATTAAGAAAATGCCTCAGAGCCGAAGAGATGGCTCAGTGGTTCCAAGTGTATTGTTCTTGCATTGGATCTGAGTTCAGCGCCAATGTCATACGGCTCACAGCTGCCTGTAACTCCAGCTCCAAGGGGACCAAGTATGTCCACCTTTCACAGCACCTACATTCTTGTGCGCACACCCATACACATAATTAAACATAATATAATTAAATCTTTAAAAAGAAATGAAAATGATTCCCAGAATGGCCATGGACCAACCTGGTGGAGGAAATTCTTCAGTTGAGGTTCCCTTTCCCTGGCGACTCCAGGTTTGTGTAAAGGTCACAGTCGAAGCTGACAATGACAGGTACCACCCCTGGTCCTAAAATGAGAGTCTTGGGTGGGGGTGGAGGGAGTTACTTGAGTGAGATTCTCATTTCACCAGAAACTGCAGCTTCTTTCTGGAGTAAGAGGAAGCAGACCTAGGCTCTACTCCAGATCAGGCTGACTGTAAGATCAGAGCTCTGTCGTGTCCCCTCCATTCCCTCCCGCCCACCAGGCCATCCAAACTTGGCATCCTTGAGGTCAGGAACCCTCATGAGGCAGAAGGAGCTGCAGGGTGGCTGAGTGACAGCCTAAGGCCAAGCCTGGGCATCTGGGGACAGGACTCCCCTGGGGCTACAGGAAAGACAGATCGAAACAAGATTTCTGACCTCCCTGGATCAGAGTAGCCTCTCACCAGTATCCACCACATAGAAACCATGACGGAGCAAGTGGGACGGGACATCATACATTAAGTCCTTTTATGATAATGATAGGGAAGCACGTTAGTAGGAATCAATATAGTAGCCAGGTGAAGCCTGCGCCTTTAATCCCAGAACTTGGGAGGCAGACAGATCTCTGTGAGTTTGAGGCCAGCCTGGTTTATATAATATGTTCAGGACAGCCGGGATACATAGAGAGACCTCATCTTAAAAAACAAGAGACTGGAAAGATGGCTTAGTGGTTAAAAGCACTGGCTGCTCTTCCAAAGGACCTGAGTTCAATTCCCAGCATCCACATGGCAGCTCACAACTGACCAACTCCATAGCAAAACACCAATTAAATAAAAATATTTTTTAAAAATCAATATGGAAGATCATAGAGATGGCACAGTGGTCAAGAACACTGGGTGCTCTTGCAGAAACCCAGGTTTGATTCTTAGCACCCACATTATAGCTCACAACTATGTATAACTCTGGTCCTAGAGGACCCAAGACCCTCTTCTAGCTTCTGAGAGATCAGGCATGCACATGGTGTACATAAATGTAGCAACACTTACACAAAAACATATATATTAAAGATACTTAGTAAGTATGGAGCCCTGGGTTTCATCCCCAATACCAAATAGCCAAGCATGGAGATGCAGACCTGTCTAAACTAGTACTAAGAGGCAGAAGCAAGAGGATCAGAAGTTCAAGGTAACCCTCAGCTGCATAATGAGTACAAGGCCAGCCAGAGCTGCACGCGACTGCTCCATTAGAGAACTGTGTTAATATTAAATAACATTTTTCAAAAACAAATATTTTGGGTGAGAAGAGTGGCATTGTAATTTTTTTTTGGTATCTTAGAAGATACCAGAAAGTATCTGAGGTATGTCTCAGCTTCAGAATGCTTGCCTAGCAGACAGGTCAAGTCCATCCTTGAATGGGAGGGATGGGGGAGACAACTGGATGGTCACATCTGTGTAGGTAGTGTGCTATTTAACATGGCCTGTGAGATGATGTTAGGCCACACTAATGGTTCATAGATGTAGGCTTATTTATATGTTATCTTATGTCCTGTGATGTTTCTAACATTCAATAGTCAAGACCCTCAATTTCTATGAGACTGAAGCAGAGAGTAATGAAACCCAGTCACCCAGGAGAAGAGGTTTGGACCCAGGTAGCCATTTCTAGAGACACCCCCCCACCCCACCCCCACCCCCCGCTAACTACTCAGCAGGATGGAGTCATAACCTTGTCTCTGGGGGCTTCCAGGTGGGAACAGAATTGCCTGTAGAGAGGAGACCAGAAGAATGCTGGCCCAGCTGCTTTCGTGGTGACGGCTCTCCCTGTCTGTTTAGCTATCTGGCTGAAAGGAACGAGACTCACCCAGCGTGTGCAGTAGGGCAGGGCTGGCTGTGGTTGGTGTGCACCGAGGAACTGATAAGAATCTAGCCAGGGAAGCCCAGCAGAATGCTTAATGATGACGGACAGTGTCTGCTGAGGGCATTCTGTTTCTGAGCACACAGTCGGTCTCAAGGTGCCCCCGATATGGGGCAATTGGCTTAACTGATGAGGATGAAGGTGCTGAGGATGACAACTGCCTAACAGATGCACTGGAGAGACTGGGTGGGAATTGTTTGATAGTCCAAATTCAGTTTCCCCTGAGCTCTTAGCCCAGCAGTGACCTCCTTGGTGTATCTTTAAATAATGTCAGCTAGGACAGTTTGGATGTCTAAACCCAGTGGGCCAGTGGTGTTAATTGGTTTTCCTGCAGCTTGGAAACGTCTTCCTTTACCACCTTAGGCCCGCCCCTCCCTCCCTCTTCCCAGGCTCTTTCATTCTGGGACACAATAGTTTCCTTGCTAGAGACTGTGCCCACACAGGGAGGGGTTTGGGGGCTCCCCTCCTCCAGAGGATGTTGGTTCCTTTTTCTTCTGGCACATCTTTGGCTGAATTCTCTCTTTCCCTAGAATCCTTGCAAGGAAAAGAGACTAATTCTCAGCATCTGGCTGAATTAAAATAATTACATGTGAGCAGCTTTGCAACTCTGGCTTTCTTGGTGGGAGGATCAAAGGGAGAGGGTGGGGTGGGTTTGCAAGGCGCGGGGCTTCCTGCCTTCAGCCTGGAGCCTATGTGGGTGGCCAGGACAGCAAAAGATGGAATGAGTGCCAGCCTGTCACAGGCTTACTTCAGTAAGTGAAAGATAAGTCTTGTTGGTGTAGAATATTAATGGCAAGAAGGTCCCTATGGTCAGGCTCGATACAACTACAACTGGGGTCCTTATGCCCACAGGATGAGGCTCAGCTCCCTAGTCACCCACATTTCCCCAAGCCCAGCAGGGTTACTGATGTATTCCTGCAAGGGCCTCAATTTCCCGGGGTTCCTGTTCACAAACACATCTTATGCTAGAGATTGAACCCAGGACCCACCACTGAGGAGTTTGCAACCCACCGCTGAGCTACATCACCAGCCCTCTGCTTTATTTTTAAAAAAATAAAGAAGAAAGGGGAAAGGATCTGGAGAGATGGCTCAGAGGTTAAGAGCACTGACTGCTCTTCCAAAGGTCCTGAGTTCAATTCCCAGCAGCCACATGGTGGCTCACAACTGTATGTAATGAGATCTGAAGCTCACTCTCTGATGTGCATGCAGATGGGGCAGTCATACCTTAAAAAAGAGCTAGGTGTAGTGGCGCACACCTTTGTTCCCAGAACCTCCGAGCTTGAAGGCAGAGACAAGCAGATCTCTCATTTCCAGGCCTGCCTAGGCTATATAGTAAAACTGTGTCTCAACCAGAATAGGTAAGGGGCAATTTCTCTGTAACGTGGAATTGTGGTCCTGTAGGTTCTGTGGACTTGTAGCCATCAGTGGAAAAGCCAGCTTTGACTATTGGAAGTGGAATTCAGAGAGATAGGTACCGGGTGCACACACAGTGGAAGACCTAGAATGGCTTGGTTTTTTTATTTTTTTCTGGGTTAGATCATTAGTATTAGTACTCATTCTTCAGGCTGCTGATGGGGGGGGGGGTAACTGCTTCATCTCTGCCAGCCAGGGAAGCCCAAGCTTCATCTTGCAACATCCTGGGGTCCTCTTACCCATGAACACGTCTAGACTGCTCAGAAATTCATTTGTTTCAAGTCAGCAAGTAAATGTTTCATGTTTCACTCACTCTGCCTGCTGTTCCCGAGACTTCTCATTTACTGTGAAAAATGCCAGCTGACATTCCTAGCCTCTACACTGGCTCTCCACCTTATCAGACCCACCACCTCTTTTTTTTATCATGAATACTTCACGACATTCTTGATCCTGAAGGGAAATGTGTGGGCATTTTATTATGTGCCCATGTGGAAATGCAGGTAAGAGGTAGGTTCTTGTAACCAGCTCTCTGGGAAGCAGGTAACTTCTGCAAAGGCCCCGGAGTCAGGACAGAGAGGTGATGAGGGGCCAGGCTGGCTGCAGGTGGGGATGGTGAGGGGCCAGGCTGGCTGCAGGTGGGGATGGTGATACAGGTGGGAACGGGCTGGATTCTTTTTCTTTCTTTTCCTTTTCTCCCTTTTTGGGAGGTTAGGATTTCCAAACATGGTTTCTCTGCGTATCTTTGGCTGTCCTGGAACTCTCTCTGTAGACCAGAATGGCTTCAAACTCACAGATTCTCCTGCCTCTGCCTCCTGAGTGCTGGAATCAAAGATCTGATAATGCATCATCACACCTAGGAGGGAATGGATTCTGTGAAACCTTCCAGCCAGAGAGTTCAGGAGCCTTGAGGGTGATGTTTCTCCTTGCCGCAGACTTTGGAAGGGAATTGCCATGGGAGAAAAGAGAGATAAGAGGAAAACACGGAGTGAAGTGGGTGGGGGTGGGGATCCTCTAACACTCGGTTACATTCAAGCTGAAGGGTAGGAAGGCGTGTTCCCCAGGCTAGAACAGACACGAGCATCCTCCCTAACAAGCAATGTATAATTTCTTAGTCTCAGAAATAATTTCTCTAGTCAAATCAAAACACAACAAAAGCGCTGTCTCTAATGCTTAACTATATATGTGTATGTAATCTCACATTAACCATACCAGCCCTAGGGAGATGTACAAACAACAGGACCATGGTTTACATCCCAAGAACCCCTATGGATGCTGAGTGGGCATGGTAACCCTGTAATTCCAGACTCCGAAGGTGGATATGGACCCCCCTTCCAAGAGCAAGCAACCTAGCAACCGTCGACACAGTAGCCAGCTGTAGGTTTGATTGACATCTGCCTCAGAATAAGATGGAAAATGGTGGAGGAAGGTGCCCAACATCAGCCTTGCCTTGAGCATTTTACACACTCAAGCATGCATGCACATGCACTTGCACACACATATACCTACACACATAAACGCACATACACACATACACCCGTGTGGAATAGAACAAACAAACAAACAAAAAAACCATGTTAATTCTGCACAAGGTAGGAAATACAGAAAAATTGCCCAAAGATAAATCATTGATACTGATTTGAATGACTTTTATGACTGCCTATATGCATCTTTTGGGGTATAATTAATTGCCTAGTTTTTGGTTGTTTTGTTTTGAGACAGGGTCTTAGTGTATAGTTTCTGCTGGCCTAGAATTTGCTATGTAAACCAAGCTGGTCTCAAAATCAAAGAGATCCTCTTGCCTCTGCCTCCCAAGTGCTGAGATTAAAGGTGTGTGCCATCAGAACCAGCCAATATGGTACCTAGTATTTGGGCTACAGGTTCCTGTCACTAGCCTTAGAAATGAGTATTTCATAGAGTACCTCCTGTCATTCCTCATAGGATGGGTGGACCGTTATTTATTGGCTATAGTTTCTTCTGTAATACAATTAAATAGCACTGCATTGAACATCCTATCCTTTTTTGTTTGGTTTCTATTACAGGTATTCATTTAGTGTGTGTGTGTGCATGTGTACATTTGTGCATGCGTACACGTGCCACAGAAAGCATGGGCCGTCATTTCTCTCCTCCTACATCCCACATTGGTCCCAAGCTCCTTCTGGGATTACACCACACATGCACCATGATGCTCAGTTCACATCCTACTCTAATTGTTTCATTTTCCTTCCAAGCAATGGATTTAGGTCAGCTTCCCAGATGCACAGACACAGTGAATGGGAGGAAGAGTGGTCAGTGAAGGGTTTTCAGCTTCCAAAGGATCAAATCAACAGATATACAGCTGATTGGATTGTTTGGGAAGTCAGCCATTACCACAACAAAGAAAAGCCAGCTTGACCCCCGAGGCCTTGTCACAGTATACGCAGTTAGTGTACCAGCAAAGGCTCCGGCTGCCCAGGCTGTGTGACCACCACCTGTATCTGCATGGACATTATACAAGGCCTCCTTGCTGCCCCCATCTGTCTTTCTCCCTCTCTCTTATCCTCCCTCTCTCTTCTACCCCTCCCCCCACATGCACACCTTGGCTCTAGGCTGAGTCACCTCCTGATGGGATGGAGTCTCCTAGTCCTACGTAGATAGATTTGGTGAGTGTGTGTGTGTGTGTGTGTGTTGCGGAGGGGTGTGTGCACACACCTGTGTACAGTGCCCATACAGAGCCCAGATAAGGACATTGGGTTCTTGGGTCACTTCCACCTCACTCCTTTGCAGCAGGATCTCTCCCTGACCCTGACACTGCAGGGCTTTGGTTTGTTTGTTTGGCTGTGGCTGCAGCTAACGAGCCCCAGATCTTCCTATCTTTGAGCGCACAGCCCTAAGGCTACAGGCGCTCATGTGACCATATGGTTTGTTCTGTGGATGCTGGGATCTGAATGCAGGTCTTCATGGCTGCACAGCAAGTACTGTAACACTGAGCCGCTCTGAGGCCCTCTGCGGTTGCTGTTGATTTGAGGGGTATTTTGAGACTGTCTCACTATGTGACCCGGGCTAGCCAGGAACTCTCAGAGATCTACCTACCTCTGTGACACTATGCCTGGCTCCAGCCCTTCTATTTAAGTAACACTGTGTGTGTGTGTGTGTGTGTGTGTGTGTGTGTGTGTACATGTGCTCAAACACTTGTGCTTGCTTGTGTGTTTATATGTCCTTTTTTAAAAAAATTATTTATTATATATTATACAGAAGAGGGCACTAGATGTCATCATAGATGGTTGTGAGCCACCATGTGGATGCTGGGAATCGAACTCAGATAATCTGGAAGAACAGTCAGGCTCTTAACCTCTGAGCCATCTCTCCAGCCCCCTGTTTGTATGTACTTGTGGTCGTGGATGCCAAAGGTTAACCTTGGTTGTCATTCCTTGGGTGCTGTCCATCTTGGGTTTTCAGACAGGCTCTCACCAGCCTGGAGCTCACCAGTAGGTGAGGCTGGCTGGCCAGCAAGCCCCTTTCTCTGTCTCTCCAGTGCTGAAATTGCAGGCTTGAGCCACCATGCCCAACAGTTTATCATGGATGCTGGAACTTGAACTCAGACCTCAAGGCTTGTGTAGCAAGCACTATACTGACTGAATCATCTGTTTAGCATTCTGATTCAATCCCCCACCCCACACACTCACATAAACAATCTAGACTCAGAAACAGGACACACACACAAAGAACAATATAATTCTAGGAAATTTGGAAAATCAACCCAAAAGACAGTAGATAATCCATGGTCCCATTGTCCACTTAAAAACTTTCTTTAGGGTTGGCTTGTAAGTTGATTAAGAATTCAAGTGCCATTGTTTACTGGATGTGTGACTTCAGGCCAGTTATTTGACTGTGAATCAGTGACTTTGCTTATAAAAAATGTTCCTTGTTCACATCTTAGTGTTTCGTTTACCACAGATTTTTTTTTTTTTTTGCATTGATTCTTTTTAGTGAGGTTAAAATATTTATTTTGACATAGTGGGCACCATGCCTGCTGACCTCTTGGCCTGACCTCTGATCTCCTCCGCCTGCTTCCAGGGCTGGGAGGGTTGAGATGTTGGAGAAAGCCTGGCCCTGCTGCAGAGAAAGGCTGCCTGCTGAATCTCTGAGGCAGAGCAATTAGCACTCGGGGATATGCAAATTGAAGCAATCCTGCTGTTTTAGGGAAAGTTAATATGTTTTTTTAAAAAGATAGGGTGAAAGGCAGAAATTGCAGGAAATTATATATCTTGGGAGCGGGTTTTATCTTTTCTGCCACTGATTCCCATGGGCTCCCAGGCTGGGAACAGCATCTCTTGGGCTCAGAAAGCTCTAACTCAGCATCAGATCCCCAAACCCGATGCTCACAGGAACCCTGAGATCTAGGCCATCAGCACCACTCTCTGCTTCTTCTCAGATTCACACAGTGTCAAGAGTTGAACCCATCTACTGACCACATTGGTGGGAACCGGGAGGTTCAGATCATCACCCTCTTTCCCAGGCACAGGCTGTGATGCATGCAGGTCAGGGATAAGGCTTGCCTGCCCTGCATACCCTTGGGTTCCGTCCTCATCACAGGCTGTGACCTGCCCCCAGGACTTTCCCACTAAGTGCTCATCAGAGACCTTTGCTTTGGTGACAAGCTGGAAATCTCTCTGAAGGTCTGTCTTGTCTTCCAGGGGTTCTGTGATGAGGTCCAGCAGTCACAGTGGGCTCTAGGAAATTGTCCCTGGGTTTAGATTGTGTGTGTATGTGTTGGAATCAAGATGAGCCTGCTGCTGCCGCCTCACTAATCTACCATAGACAGGAAACCTGATGATGTCACATGGTCACGCCCTGGCTGAGCTTTCCACCCAGCTGGAGTTCAGAGTCTGATTTTTGTTGTTGTTGTTGTTGTTGTTGTTGTTTTTAATTAGTTTGCACAGAGGCTTTGGATTTCACACTTCCCTGCCTCCTCCATTGGAGGTTATAGAACATAATTAAGCTTGCCTTGGGGGTGCAGGGTCATTATTTAGAATTTTAGTTACTCATCTCTGGAGCTGTAACTATGCACCTCCAGCTCTGTCCTAGCTGACTTCTGCAAGGGTGCCCCTCTGTGTGTCCGCCTTCCCGGTCTTTCCTTTATTTCTGACACTTATTGGTGTTGCATGTGTATGGGCCCGAGTGTGCATAGCAACATGACCGTCAGAGGACAACCTGGAGGAATTGGTTCTTTGTTTCCACTACGTGGGTCCGTGGGGTTGAACTTAGTCAGGCTTCGTGGAAGGAATGCAGCCTCAGTGACCCTTGTGTGTGTGTATGAGGGGGGGCTTTACTCTGTATCCCTCCCTGGCTGGCCTAGTCTGAAACTCTCACCATGTAGACCAGGCTGGCTTTGAACTCACAGAGATCCACCAGCCTCTGTCTCCCGAGTGCTGCATCCTGATAAGCAGGAGACTAATGTCTGCCTCAGTAGTGAACAACAGAGACTGTGTCTCAGCGAAGTGGAAGGCATCTGATACCTAGATTGCCCTCTCTCTCTCTCTCTCTCTCTCTCTCTCTCTCTCACACACACACACACACACACACACACACCTTTAAAAAATTGGTGGGCACATTACATATAGCCTTGCTATATTGCTGTTTTATAGACAAATGACAGTTGGTTATTAACAATTTCATATACCTCCACCCCAAAGTAGGTGGCACTCTGCAAATGGTAGCCCCATTTTTTTCTTGTTCTAATGCTGGGGATGAGCCCAGGACAACCCTGTGCCCCTGAGCTGCACCCCCAGATTACATCTACTTTTAATGTAAAGTTTCTGCCTCCCACCTGGTCTTTTAAAGCCCTCAGTGTTAGGATTTTGGTATGGTTTGAATTTACCTGGTTATCTGATGGTGAGTATCTATGGATGCTCGTGGAAATGCAGCAGAAGGCAGCATTGGATAGCAGGAGATGCCCAAAGCTGTTTCTAGATAGGAAAGAGCTTTATTATCAGATGAGTACAGTTATGATTAACAGAAAGGTTATGGCTTTGATAGCAGAAAAGAGAGACAGAAAAAGGAAGAAGAAAAGAAAAGGGAGATGGGGGGCTCCCAGGAGAAACAAAGGTAGAGAGAGATTCAGTGGGGGGAACCCTGTTTTAAATGGGGTGTGGCTTCAGAGCTCAGAGGAGGGCGTGGCTTCAGAGGCTAACACTCAGGGTTCTTGGAAAGGCCGCAAAAACCTTGCTTGTTGGACTGTTTCCAATGTGAATTTAATTTAGTGTCAGCCTGAGTGTGTCCCCTGAGAGGCTCCCATTTTGCTCAGGTAAAAATGTCACAAGGTGCAAAGAGCCAGGACTGAGCCTCTGATCACGTCCCAGGGACTGTCCCCATGGCTCTCTTGAGCAGACTGATTTTCTGAAGCCATGGGAAGACATTGAGTCCAGCTTCTCAGTTACTCAGGCAGCCATGCTTAGCCCAGAGGCTGTGCACTTTCCTAATTCTTTTTTGAACAGAAGCTTCAGGCTTTGCTCTGGTACCCCAGGGTATGTGGCCAGTTCTAGGAAGAACCCACTAGGATCCCAGGCTTCCATCCTGTCTGGGAGGTGATGTGGGCAAAGTGCTCCTTCCTGTCCTGGTGACTTAGAAACCGGGGGATTTATCCTGGGTGGGTGGAAGCTCTGAGCACTGCATGGCTGTGCATTGTGCTGCATGGGCAAATAGGTTAGCAGGTCCCCACTTCCTCCTCTGAGAAGTGGGGAACAGGAGTTTCTCATGTGGAGGTTTCTCATGTGGAGCATTCACCTGGGATGGAGTAGAGCTGCGGCCACGCCCCTGGGTGTGGCTATGCAAACCTGGGCCCACCCACCCTCTTAAAGAAAGTGCTCAGGCAAGATTCTCTCTCTTTCTCTTCTGCTTCTCCTGCAGCCCAGCTTCCTGTTAATAAACTCTAGTGTGGTACTCCCGGTGATGAAACTGTAATCACACACAGAAAAACAACAGGTTGGGAGGGTGAAAGGTCAGGTGGCATCTGGTGTCTGGGGAATGCTCAGTCCACCTTCCCCTGTTCCAGGTCAGAAACCCTGGGACTTTCCGGAAGCTCCAGGATCCTGGACTCTATGAGGTCTTGGATCTCTATCTCCCGCCCCTCAGGTGGGTGAGGATGAGGGTCCTCCTGTACCAGCTGCTGTGTACAGCAAGCTCTTTTGTCCTGGTGACCTGCTTGCATAAAACCCAGAGGCCATAGACACCAGATGATCTTGTGTAGCCAAGGCTAGCCTAGAATCAGCTTCCTGCCTCAACCTCCCAAGTTTGTTATTGCTAGCTTGTACCACCACACCCTACTGAAGTCTGCCTTTGCTAAAGCAGGGAAGTGAGTCTATGAAGAAGTGTGCTGTTCCTCAGAGGGAATCTAAGGTGCACAGGAGGCCTGTTTCAGGTGTTTGAATCTCTGCCCACCCCCAGTCAGCAGCTACCATCTTATGTGGGGTACCCCTTTTCCATCTCCAGCTTCCTTATTTAGAAAAGACAAAATGGTGGTTGACTAGCTGGTGGGACAGATGGTCTGTTATGCTAATGTTGTATGGCCTTGTGGGAAGACACACAGGTGTTGAGGTGAGAGGCCATACACAGCAGTGAATAGGAGATACAGTATTTCGTTCACTTTGTCACTGTGAAGACCCTGGCAACTCTTATAAAGGAAAACATTTAATTAGGTAGCTTACAGTTCAGAGGGTCAGTCCATTATCACCATGATATGACATGATAGTGTGCAGGCAGACATGGTGCTGGAGAGTCCTACATCTTGACCCGTAGGCAACAGGAAATGATCTGGGATACTGGGAGTAGCTTGAATATATATATAATATGAATATATATATAATACAAGCTACTCCCAAGTCATTTCACCAGCAATATATATATATTACCCCTCTATACCATGGGTAAGCCTGGGGCTTGTGCCAGGCATATAAGATGCTACCCCATCTTTGGGTTGGTGGCAGTGGCAGCGGTGCACAGTTTTAATCCTAGCACTCTAGAGACAGAGGCAGGCAGATCTCTGTGAGTTCAAGGTCTACGAAGTGAGTTCCAGGACAGCCAGGGCTATACAGAGAAATCATGTGTTGAAAAAGAAACAAACAAACAAAAAAAATAAAAAATAAAAAAGATGTGCTACCCACCCTGTCTGCTCTTGCCAGTCCCTGGGATCTCCCTGCCTCACTACCTCACCCTCCCTTTCCAGGATGTGGCCACAATGCAGTTCTGTGCCAACAAGTTGGACAAGAAAGATTTCTTCGGGAAATCCGACCCCTTCTTGGTGTTCTACAGGAGCAATGAAGATGGAACGTGAGTTTCCATGACCCACAGGAAGGCATCCTGCACCAGGCAGGCTGGGAGGGTGTGGCCACCCCTGGGGCCCCTGCTGTGTGGAGCTGATGCCCTGATAAAGCCAATGTGGGGACCGGGAATCGACACTGGAAGGTACTCAGCAATGGTGGGCGGTGTGTATGCTCCGGGGAGTGTGCAAAATCGGGTTATAGCAGAAATGCCTCCTTCTGCACAAGCCCCGCCCCTTACAGATCTCACCCTCTGAGGTTCCCCAGCTGCTTATCAGACCAGGTAATATGGACTTTCCCCACAGTCTCACACTCTAGCAAGCATATAATGAGAACCACACAGTTGAAAGACCCTGTTCCTCCTTCCTTCTCATTAAGCTAGCTCGAAAGGAAACGTACACAGCCAATGTAGGTCAGCAACACAGAGACAAACCCTGGGCTAAGGATCTGAGAACCTAGGTCCCCCAACAACAAAAACCAGCTGTGTGACCCAGGGCAAGTTAAGCTCCCTCTCTGGGCCTGTTTTCTCATGTATGAAATGAAGCAATTGGATGAGGTGGACTCCATGGTCTCTTTAAGCAGTTGTGAAATTCTACAGAAGGCAAAGTGATGAGGCCAGGAGGGTTAACTGGAGAAATCAGAAGAAAATGAGTCCTTGGGGTGGAGCCAGGAGCAGAGTGCTTGATGGGCCAGAGTCAGCCTTGTGCAGAGCTGGAGCCCAGGGCACACTGGCCCCCTTGTGCTGAAGTGCCAGTGTGTGCACTCGTGGGGTGTGTGTGTGTGTGTGTGTGTGTGTGTGTGTGTGGCAGCAGGCAGGAGGTGTGTGTGTGTGTGTGTGGGTGGGTGTGTGTGTGTGTGTGTGTGTGTGTGAGGCAGCAGGCAGGAGGTGTATTTCAGAGCAAGAGAAACTGATTTTAAACCTGAACTACTGAACAGGAAATTAGGTGTGATCGTTTGCATGACAAAGGGCTTTGTCTCTTAGAGGTCTCCCAGAAGAGTGCTTTAAATATCCCTGAACCTTCCAACTTGGCTTTAGTAGAGGATGGAAGAGGAAAAGGCTCTGCTCCCTCTACTAAGATATCCGTGGACACCTGAGTGTTTGGAGAGGCTGAGCCCTGGCCCATAGGACCCTGGTGGAGGGCAGGAGGGTCCCGGGCAGGAGAGCCATGTTAGAAGGGCTGTGTGGGAAGTATCTGGCTATGACTGACAAGGGATGAGGTGGGAGGTACCTGAGCTAGACTGTGGGTGGGAGCAGGGCAGGGAGGGGGCAGAGGGCATCATGGAGACCCGTGGGGACCAGCACTAAGGCCTTTTTCTGGCCAGGGAATCCCAGAGTGCTAGGGATGCCAAAGAACCTGGTATAATGACTGTGGCCTTGGGAGTTATTGGGGGTGGGTTAAGTGTTACTCAGGTGTAACAGAGCTTCCTGGGGGGAGACTGTGATCCCTAAAAGTCTTATGGGGTACTGAAGAAATTGATGGAGTGGTGACCAGTGCACTTACCTTCTCAAGGCAGACTGAGCCGGAGAGAAAAGGTGGTCATCCAGTGTGTAAGGAGGCTGACTGGGCCAGGACCGTGATGGTCATCAGCCTGGAGATGGGCCACTGCAGGCCACTCTGGCCACCCTGGAGCGGCTCCTGTCTTATCCGACTCCGTGTTAATGACCCTCCCCTTCCAGAAGTGACAACCAAGCTGCCTGCTGGACCATGACCAGACATTAGTAGGCACAACCAAATAATTTTAGGCAGCTGTAACCCAACAGGAACCTTCTAGAATGTTCCCTGTCAGAATAGCCACTGTATCACTTCTTCTTTAGCCGTGATGAAATATCCTCACAAAAGCATTTAAGGAAGTTCTGTTTTGAGTCACAGCTGGATAGTACACCCAGCATGGCTGGGAGGTCAAAGCAGTGGAGGAGCTGTCTGTCCACCCTCTGTCTGTCTGTCCATCATCTGGGTCCTAGGGATTAACTTGGGTCATTAGACAAGTGCCTAATGGCCACACAGCATCCGCAGTCAGGAAGCGGAACGTCCCACGTCTAGGAAATGAGTGGTGTGTGTGTGTGTGTGTCTGTGTGTGTGTGACTGTGTATTGTGTGAGTGTAAGGGTGTGTGTGTGTGTGTCTGTGTGTATGTGACTGTGTATTGTGTGAGTGTAAGGGTGTGTGTCTGTGTGTGTGTGACTGTGTATTGTGTGAGTGTAAGGGTGTGTGTCTGTGTGTGTGTGACTGTGTATTGTGTGTCTAAGTCAGAAGATAACCACCTGGGTTATAGGAATTAACTTGGGTCATTATTAGCTAAGTGCCTTTACCCACTGGGCTATTTCCTCAGCCCTAAGCCATTCTTCTTACACTCATTCTGCCATTAAAGGACACTCAGGGAAAGGCTTGCCTGAGGATGCACAGCTGGCCCTAGGACAGGGACTCACATCTAACAAATGGATGACACTCTCCCACACTCATGCTTCAACTGTCTACAGGGGCCACTTAGCATGGTGGAGCCTGGTACCAGGCTAGGGCAGCAGGGGAGCCTATGGATCTGATGATGGGGACAGCGGAGTTTAGAGGAAGCAGCTTCCAGCTGGTGCCTGAGACAGAAGCAAGACCATTCAGGGTCCCAGAAGGGACACGGAGGAGGGGAACCAGGCCAGAGGCTCAGGTGACCTACTTGAGCTCTTGGGCCGTGGAGGAAGGATAGAGGTCTGTGTGTGAGGACTGAGGCAGCTGGATAAAGTCTGCTCTTTGGTGGAATGTTCCAGGGTAGATCTCTGAAGCTCAGGAAGCCTCTGCAGTCTGCCCCACCCCCCTGTCAGCAGCTCCTTGTCACTCTGTGTTACCCTCAGCCCTGGGTCCCAGCCCCAGGCACTGGACCCATCCTGCCCTGTGCTGGTCCCCTCCTCCAGTTCTGAGGTTAGCTACAAGATCCCCCCACACACGTGGATCTCACACTCCAGTGGGTGGGTGAGGAGGAGCACAGAAGAGAAGCTCTCAGCCGGGTGACAGGAATGACATTTTGACTTGAAAATTGCCGAAGAAGAAACAGCACAGGCTGTGTGGGCTTGGGTGGGGCCCTGGCTCTTCCTGGTGACCTTTCCAAGCTGGAATGTTACTGGGGTGGGTGCTGGGAGAGCTCTGCCCATCCTTATGCCAGGGCTGCTCCTGAGATGGGTGGCTAGCATGGCAAGGGGAATGGACAGCACTGTGTCAGGAACACAGCCCATCCCCATGGTAACCAAGCAGGTTTTTGGATTCCTACTGGAGGTACTCAATGGTCTCAGGTGGCCCAATGAAAGGGTTTTGCCTCCACTGGACTGAAATGTCTACAAAAGCTGTAGAATTGATTCCCCAAGATACACAGCCCCTGCATAGCTTTTCTTTTTCTTTTTTCTTTTTTTTTTTTTTTTAAATGGGACAGTTCTCACAATGTAGCCTTGGCTGACCTGGAACTCAGAGAGATTGGCCTGACTCTGTCTTCCAAGTGCTGTGAGCCCCCATGCCAGGAAGCTTCTTTTTATTTTACTGTTTTATTGATGTTATTTTGTTTTTAGCAGGCTCTTGGGCTGCTGTAGATAGAGCTCAGTGCTGTCAAGCATTTACCTACTGCACATGCCTGGCCTTCACCAATTCCTTTTAAAATATGCCTGGAAGGCAGTGGTGGTGCACGCTTTTAATCACTGCACTCCAGAGGCAGAGGCAGGCAGATCTCTGTGAATTTGAGGCTAGCCTGGTCTACAGAGTGAGTCCCAGACAGCCAGGACTACATAGAAAACCAACAACAGTGACTCGGGGCTTGAGGGATGATGGCTCAGCCATTAAGAGCATCTGCTGCTGTTGTTGTTGAAGATCTGATTTGGCTCCCAATGGCCATGCTGGGTGGCTCCTAGTCACCTAAAGCTCCAGTTCTAGAACATCCAACGTCTGCTCCCAGCCTCCATGGGCAATTGCAAAAAAAAATGTGGCACATATAAACTCCCTCAGGTGCATACAAAATAAATTTTTTTTTTTGAGACAGTCCTTGGATGTTCTGGAACTCACTCTGTAGACCAGGCTGGCTTCAAACTCACAGAGATCTACCTGCTTCTGCCTCCTGAGTGCTGAGACCAAAGGCGTGTGTGCTACCACACCTAGCTTTTTTTTTTTTTTAATGGTGTGGTGGCAATATTTAGAATTCCAGCACAAGAAAGGTGGAGGCAGAAAGATCAGAAGCTTAAATCCATCCTAAGTGACATAAGACCCTATCACAAAAAAACCAAAATAAACAAAAGATGATTGGCTGTCTGCCATTGTTCTGGGCTACACCAGTCATCAACACTGTGAACACTTTTTGTTCTTGCGGACTTTGAAATTTACTGACAGATCATAACAGAGTGTTGAAGGAGAGAGACAGACGATGTCAGATGGTGGCAAATGAGATAGGAAAGAAAAGCCCAGAAGGAGAGAGACAAGAGTGTCACTCATGGTCAGGGTCCACACATGTGACACGTAGCAGTTGGAGAGGTCCCTGGGGTGATGTCTGGCTGGGAGCCGTAAAGATTGAGGGCAAAGATGGAAGCAGGGGATGGAGAAGGTGTTCCAGGAGGAGGACAGCCGGCACACACTTGTATACACCCATCCATCTAACTCGGAGGTTCCCCGGAAAGGAAGGAGCTGTCCAGGCAGAATGGGCTTGATCAGAGCCACACAGTAGGCTGGCCCAGGACCGTGACTAGAACTCAGGTCCCTGGCATTCTCTGCAAATGCTGCTCAACTCAGGGCTCTTTTCACTTCAGGAACCTCTGTGCTGTGATGTCCTCTGTAGCCTGGCTGTGGCTGTTGAGGGTGGCTCCTCCTGTCACAAGTCAGAAAAGGCTGCGACATTGCCATCTGAGCTTCCCACCTGATGCTCTTCCCTCAATTCTTTTTGGCCAGGTTTACCATCTGTCACAAGACTGAGGTCATGAAGAACACCCTCAACCCAGTGTGGCAGACCTTCTCCATCCCCGTGAGGGCCCTGTGCAACGGAGACTATGACAGGTCAGATAAGGAGTCTCCTCAAGGGGTAGAGCATGGGGTACCCGAGGTGTCCTGGATGCGCTGTTCTGGAGTTCTTCATTGCCTTGGGAGGGGAAATGGCAGCAGAGATAAGGGATGGGGGAAGATACAGGGGGGACCTATCTCTAGCAACTTCACTCTTGGCCACTGGACTCAGGATCCCAGGGACACTTCCTGCCAAGCTGGTGGACATAAGTGAGGGGTGGTGGCAGAGAGGACTATAAAATTTATGAAGTGTTTCATTACGTCACACGCAGACTGTTATCTCCTTCATCTCCATGCATTGGTACCAGTGCCTGAGTTCTGCCCCTGACTAAGAGAGCCTGGGCAAGCTCTACCTATTCACGACTCACCTGCACTTCCCTGAAATGAGCCTGGGAATCCTGCTGACCTCCCAGGGTGCTCACTCGCTTGCATGAAGCAGGAGGAGTTGATAACACACAGTCAGCATCCTGTCTGTCATTTTTTGAGTCCCTGCCATGTGATAGACCTAGCTGGGAAGTCGGCTGGGAACAAATGTGCCCACCTCTCTCTCTACCCAGTGTCACAGAGCTTAAGTGTTTGTGGGAGAGGCAGACATTAATCCAGTAATCGCAGAGAAACATGTCATTACCCACTGTGGAAGGTGCTGGAGAGAGCAGAGAGCAGGTCGGATGGATGCCACGAGATAGAATTGGCTGAAGAAGTGGGGGTGTCTGCTGGCTGATCCCACAGAAGCCCTGGGGCATCAGAACTTTGGGGTGCACTGGGACTCTGCACAGGGTTTTCAAGGGTGTATGTATGGGGGTGGTGAGTGGATGGGTGGCATCCTGGTGCCTGTTTCTCTCCGGGGACGCTTACAGGTGCTTATCTAAGATGCAGGGTGGCTCTCTTTTGTCTTCCTGGCTCAGACAGAAAGAGCAGTCTGTTCCCTAGGCAGTCAGTGCTTTATGCCCAGCCCTGAGTTGCCAACTATGTGGCATTTAAGGGCAGTCTTTGTCTCCTGGGACCTTCGTTTTGACCATGGGAGCTCAGACATATACAAGTTCCATAGACAGCTGAGTAACTGTTCAGGAGCTGGGGCAAAGTGAGTGTCGTGTCCAAACAAATCCTTGGCACTAGGAGGGTCCCAGGGCACCTGGGTTTGGGAAAGGGCCAGGACAGCATTAAATTCTAGAGAGGTTGGGGACAGCTGGAAGGTTGGAGGTGTGGGTATCAAGCAAGGGGCTTGAGAAAGATGGAGAGCCAGAAGATGGGAGGGTGGAGGGTGCAGTCACATAAACCTGCCCTCCTAGCAAGGGGCTCCTGGAACCCAGCTGTGCCAGAGGAACACCGGGAGCTGGAGAGCATGAGTATGAATATGTGTGTGTGGGGAGGCTAACCACTGGTCCCCAGGAGCTGACAGTGGGAAGTGCAGACAGGCTTGAGTCCAGCTCAATCTCCCTCCAGGGTGGCTGGCTCTCCTTCTCCATGGCCAGGCACAAATTGCCTGTGACATGATTGGCAGCAGAACTAATCCAGGGGCCAGTGTGTCTGGCTGACTCTCACACCATCCCAGTATTGCCAAGAGTGCCAACCAAGGAGGTGTTGTATCAGAGGCCACCATCCCTCTCCTGCAGACCTCTGGCAGACTCACTACAGGGTGTTGCTGTGCTGGGTTCTTTGGGGGCCCGTCGACCTCTTGGATTGCCTCAGGCCAGTATGGAGGGAGATTGGCTGTGATCACAGCTAGGCTCTCAGGGACACCTGCTTCACACTGGGTCTACAGTATGAACTGAATCCATTCACTCAGCGACCTTGGAAGAGCTCAGCATCAACATGGCTGGGCTTCATGGAGTCCGTGAGGACCATCCAGCATCGTGCTTCCAGCCTTGGTGGAGACACAGGAGCTGGTCCAGGCTAGCTCTTAAAGCTGTTCCTAAATGGCCGTGACACATTGTGACGGGGCATCTGGGGAGGGTCAGAGAACTTTGTTCAGTGATAAGAGGCTCGAGCTCTGGAGACTGAAATGAGGTAGTTTTAATCTTTAAAGTGTTTCAAGGTCCTTTTGACATTAATCTCAGATGGTTCAGAGAGGAGAGAGAGCAGGGAATGGCAAGAAGGAAGGTCCAAAAGACCTTCGTATCTGTCTGCCTGGGGGAGGTGTGAGTGTGCTGTTTCCCGATGCCACTCAGGGAGGTGCCCAGTGATGGGGAAGAGTGACAAGGCCAGATTCTTACTGACTAGGCGGGGTCTGCAGGGTTTTGTTCTGTTCGTTGTTTTTGCCACAGCCCATAGGGAACCCACAGCCGATTTGGAAGAACTATCCTACGTTAGAAAAGTTGTGTTCATGTTTGGAGATGAGCCACCATGAGGATTCTGCTCCTAGGAAGACTAAGTGTCTGAAGGGAAGACAGCTCAAAGGGGAGGGGACAGAGGCCACAGACCCAGAGCAAGGAGGAAGAGAAAGTGGGCTGGGACACAGGAGAGGAATGAGGGGGCCCACTGCCAGAGAGCTAAGCAAGAAGAACATACTGGAAGGCTGGATATCTGTACTGAGATAGAGCACTATCCCAGAATGATGGGGGGAAAGTAGTTCATGTTGTTAAAATTAATGGATGCTTAAGACGTGAGTCACACAAGTCCTGATTGGCTTGCACATGTTTTCTTAGGTCACGAAAAATAGCCTTAGGAGCCTCACTAGGGACATGCCCATTTCTCAGATGAGAAAATAGAGAGTCAAAGTCTATGTCAGAGCAAGATAGTGCCTTCCCCTCTGTACATGCTGCCTCTGGGCTCATCCTTGGAACGGGGTCTCCTTTACCACTTCTCTGTGTCTCCATTCCCAAATAAAGCCAAACCTGAATGACCCAGCTGAGCTCATCAAAGGAGGTGATAGGGTGAGAACTCCTCCAGCCCCGGGGTGGCAGACAGGACCCCGGTGACAAGAAACACTTCCCCTGATGTTCCCAGACTCTGTCCGACTGTCTTGGCATTCTATGAGTTGAGGATATCCCTGATTAAACCAGGTTTTCCTCATCAGGCTGCTGTTAGCCACACTCACTGTGACAGCGAGGGTACAGACTGTATGCCTGGAAACAGAGTACTCACCTGAGCTGGAGTGTTCCATCACTACCGCTGGCCAGCTTCTGTGGGCCACTGGACACTGAGCGGTAACATAGGGAGGGGCCAGGCTCACGACCAAACACTCCAAGCATGGCTGCAAGGGCTGCCTTATCAGTCCTCATAACACATGGAGAACTGGCCTCAGAAGGAACAGTCAGACCCATCTCCCTGCTGCTATGGTAGAGGCGTGGTCTTTCCCTCACTATAATTTCTCTCAGCTAGGAGAGGGAAAGCCTTGAGGCCACCCTAGGGCCTTGTGAGCAGCATGGAAATATCCCTTCTTCTTCCTTGAGTGGCCATTCATACTGCCGTGGTCCAGGAGGCAACTACAGTGGATTGTAACAGGCTTTCCTTTGGGCCATCAACCAGCTCCCAAATCATGACATCAATGCTGGGCCTTATGCTTGTCCCGCCATCTCTTACCTGTTTCTCTTCATCTACATTTGTCTGATGCTTTCTACCCTCTCTCTCTGTTTGTCCTACCTTCACTGCTGGCTCTGTGCTGGCTGCACGTGTCTCCTTCTCTCTCTTCCCCGTTCTCTTCTTCCCCGAGCCTAGATTCCTCCTCCTTCTTATTCTCTCTGCCCACCAGCCCCGCCTAGCCATCCCCTGCCTAGCTCAGCTTTTGATTAGACCAATAAGATGCCTCAGGCAGGCAGGTGAAACAGCAACACATCTTTACATAATTAAACAAATGAAGCCCAAACAAATGTAACAGGTTTTTGCATGGTTAACAAAGGCAGCAGAAACAAATGTAACACACTTTTCCACAGTTAAATATTCTACAGCATAACTGTAACACATCTTTGCCTAGTTAGAATAATATTCCACAACAGTGTATACTTTGGCTGATAGTCAGAGAGGAGCCCAAGAGATTTCACCTGCACCCCCACCCTGCCAGTCTCTAATGTGACTGTGTGATTCCAGCCCCAGGTGTCGGGGCCTGGGATGCTGACTCCTGACCTTTGTTCTGAACATGTTCTGGCGTCTCCTCTGTTTTTGTGAAATCAGGGAACTGTTACCAGCAGAGCCCATTCACAGAGGTGTTAGGTGATCCTCGCCAGCTGGCAAATGTTTGTTAAGTGCCTCATATCTGCCAGGCACCATTCTAGAAGCCAAGCCTATGACAGTGAGCAAAACCAATAATCCCTGAGCCATGGAGGATGTTCTCACAAACAATAGGATTGTCTGGCAATGAAGAAAAGGTTGAGTGGCCCTGACAGGGACAGAGCCACATGTCAGTGCCAGCAGGGTAGCTGGAGACAGCACATTCACAGAGGCCAAAACTGTTTCACAATTTACAGAGGAACAGACTCCCCCAGGATAGAGCCGTTGGGGCTGCACAGCCAGTACCTGCAGGATCTGGGACACCACCCTGGGCTATTGTCCCCAGAGCAGTGCCCTTCCCTGTCCTCCTTGCTTCCTCACCTGGGACTCTCAGCGTCTTTGTGCTAAATGGGATGTTAGGTTTATGAACCACTGAGATGTGTCTTCTTGTCCCTCCCCAGAAGCTCTTTGTCTTGGGTCTTATGGCTAAGTCATAGACATCTGACTTTAGTCTGCAGAGCCAAGGCCCAGCGGTCCCAAGTCCCATCTGCTGTGACCTGGGCTTGCAACAAATTGTAGACATGACAACTGGCTTCTCCTTTCTTCTCTTCCTGTGTAAGAGCCATTCATTCACTTTCTTCCCTACCCAGGCCCAGGCTGGAAATGCAGCCTCAGAGCCCAGCATCCCCCAGGAGCCTAGATAGAAACCAACCTGGCACCCAGGAACCTCAGAGCCAGCCTCAGCTACCAGCTCCTGTCCACTGGAGCTTCTAGCCACCACCTCACCCACACTATACCCTGGACCTGATGATTCTGAATCAACCAAGGGTGAGAGCCCTGCCCAGTCTAAAGAGGCCAGTGGCTCTGCAGCATCCTAGGGCTACTCGGAAGATTTTTCAAGGTCATTTATAACTAGAATCCCAGCCAATGAACTAAATCAGGCCCTCTGACTTTGAGATTTAAGTTTTTATTACATGTATTTATTTATTGGAGGAGGCGGGAAGGGGGAGTGTGCTGTGCCATGGAACACCTATGAAGGTCAGAGGATGACTTTCAGGAACAGATCCCAGGGATTCAACTCGGGGTGTCAGGCTTAGCCACAGTGTCCATCCACAAAGCTTTCATCTCCACACACATGGTCCCTACTTCTGTGTTCTGAACAAGGGTTATGGTCACCAGGTTAGTCTATTCCACCAAAGTGTTATGGGACCTCCACCAACTACAGGATTGTGTGTGTGTGTAGTTGGTGGTTGATTAAAGGGTTTTCGGAGTGTTGGATTAAGGATGTTGCCACCCACCACAAGTCACTTAGCTGAGACATTTAAGGGCAGTCTTCTCATCAGTTTTTCAAAAGTAATTTTGTGGATACCCAGAAGGGTCACCATAACTAGAGGACCTCCGATAGCTTCTAGGCATACGGTTGTCACTTACCTAGCCCCCTGAGAGGCTGATGGCTGCAGGAGAGGTCTCTCTTGCTAGACAGAGTCTTTGAAGGTCTCTGTGGTGAGCTGGGAGACTCTAGGAAAACGGGAGCCATAACTAGCCATGCAAGGGCAGGGCGCTCCCTTCAGCCTCAGGCTGGGGGGGGGGCTGCCATGGGGGGAGAGGTAGGGACTGGTGCTTGTCTTCACAGCTGGGTGGCTCCTGGCAGTCACAATGTGCTTTTAGGGCTCTGTTTCATCCTGTGAAAAAGAGAGTGGAGGCCACCAGTGCAGGACACCTAGTCACTAGTGTCTCCAGAACTTCAAGCTTCGAGAATGGTGGCCTGTGTGGGCTCTGGCCAGGTGACCACTGAGGTCACTTCCAGCCTTGTCAGTTTGGGAGCCAGGGATTGCAAGGCTCAGGAGCCCTGGCTCAAGTGGCTTCTGATTTCTGTCCCTACCTTCATGCTTCTCTTCCTTTTTCCTTTCTTCTTCTCTCCCCTCCCCTCCCTCTCTCTCCCTCACCCCCCCCTACTCTACCCTACACAAGGTTTGTATTCCTGGAACTCACTCTGTAGACCAGGCTGGCCTTGAACTCAAGAGATCCGCCTGCTTCTGTCTCCCCAGTGCTGGGATTAAAGGCATGCACCACCACTGCCCAGCTCTAAGTAAATTTCATATGAAAAGGCATTTATGCATAGTTAGATGAAAATGTGGAAATCAAGAGGCATTTTCTAGACACTTCCACCACACATACACAAAGTGAGCTACTCTGCAAGGCCCTTACAATCTCAATTTTACAGTCAGGGAGGGCTTGTGGCTCAGGGAGGTTAAATACCACAAGGGCTGCAGCTGAGGTCCAGTTTCCAAGCCAAAGTTACCAGTGTCACATCTGGCCTCTTTCCAGCACCTTCAGAAGCTTAGACATGTCATCATCTGTACTTTCACATAATAATCTGGCTCAAGGAACCATAAGTTTTATTTATAAAATAAGGATGCAAAGAATACATCTACACCATGCTTCTGTATCTGCTTCATGTCTATTTTATTTACAGAAAGCTAGCCCGTGCATAACCTTCCAGGAGTCCCAAGGTTCTATACAGGAACTTTCTTCTACCCCATTCTATGAATCTGCACCCTGGCCTCCCACCCCCACACATAACCTGAAGATACTCATCTGAAAGGAGACAGCGCCCCCTTCTGGGAATTTTGGAACTCCCAGGCAGAGCGGAGAAGATGGACCACACTAGGGTGGGCTAGATGTTAATAAACCACCAGTTCAAACCCCTTTGTGCATCCCACGTAGACCGGAAACTCCTGTTTTCTGGCCCTCGATCACCTGTCTTAGCCCCCGAAGGTGCTGCCTGGCAGCTTCCGCATGCCTGGGCATCCCAGAGGACAGAACACAAGGGTTAACCGGCAACCCTCCACCTCCCTCCTCCTGCTTCTGGTCCGCTAGCCTGTTGCTATGGGAACACAGCTAAAAATAAGATGGGCTCTTAAAGCCCAGCCCCATGCTTAGGAGTCAAAACAAACTAATTAAAGCTGCCTGGGCTAGAATATGAAGAAAAGCACACCCTTTCTCAGGGCCAGTCTCAGGGATGGAAAGCTCAGGACCGGGGTTCTTCCTTGACCTGCAGGGCTGGGGCTGGCTCTTCACCCCAACACTCCAGATCCTCTCTTCTAGCAGTCTTAAATGACCTTCTCTGATAGACTCTTCCTTGCTGCACTATGAGCTCTGACCCTCATGGCCCTGTTGCAGGTAAACGCCCAGTTTGGCTTCCTGTCAAGGCTTCTACTCCATCTAGAGAAGCCAAGAAGGTGGGTGCACAGAGGCCTGAGGCCACTTCAGACAAATCCTTGAGATCTCAAGATGGTCCACCATGCCTCTGGGTGACCTCCGACCCCACGATGGTCCCTGGTCTCTCTCTGGTTGCTTTCTCTGCACATAGGCTTGGCACACGGAGGGAAGTACATGAATGCATCACTCCTGGTCCATCTGTCCCCACACCCATCCTACCCAGGCTTCTTTGCTGTTTGTTTTCTAGGACCATCAAGGTGGAGGTATACGACTGGGATCGTGATGGCAGGTAAGGGTATGAAGTGAGAGGTAGAGGAAGGTGAGCAGACCTGGGGAGCTCTGGGAGAGCTGATTCAGGCCCATCTGGGTACTCTGGGATTGAGGGTCTCGGTGCCATGCAGGAGGGTCTGTTGGCACAGTAGCTCAACTCCGGGGTGGTCCTGCAGGACAGGATGCCCAAGAGCCCTCTTTTTCTCCACATAGCTGCCACGAGCCAGCCCATGCCTGCACTCCACCCCCTTCATTCACTTGCAAAACTGGGCATGCTCTCTGGTACTCCTGTGGGACACTGAGCATTCATGAACACTTTCTTTCTCTGTGTGGCTAGCCACTGGAGGAAGACCAGGCTGTAGAGGGTGAGTTGAACACCCAGAGAGATGGCCCACAGTCTAGCAGAGGCTCGCTGACTAAGAGAATAGCCATAGGGACAGTGACAGCAGATGTTGTGAGGCACAGGGAGTATAAGACAGTGACTGAGGAGGGCTGGTTCTGGCCTGCAGGAAGGTGACTAAGGAGTAAGTATGGCTAGCAATTCCTAGACAGGACAAGAGCGTATCTCTCAAAGCAGGGATCCAGAACCCTCACTGTCTCCCACTTATCTGTTGAACCAAATGCAGACATATCACCCTTCTTCTACTGAACAGTGGTCACAGATGGCATCTTCCAGATCTGATATGGACTGGGGTACTGTTCCTATTATAAGTGGTACCGTGCCAGTGTAGCTGAGTGAGACTCAAGCCCTGGAAGATTCTTCAGTGCCAACCCTGCCTGTGTTACTCCCACCCTCCACCCTCCCCCCTCCCCATCTCTTTCAGCCAGCAGGGACAGCTCCACTGGGCTTCCAGTCCAATTTGTTTTATTCTCTGCTAGCAATTCTCCATATATCTCCTTTACTTGGGAGTTTACTCTTTCCTGGCAACTGGGGACAGCCACCAGGTGCCATAGGGTCAGTTATCACAGGAAGCCCTATAGCTGTGACTCTGTGTCAACGTGGTGTGGGGCTGGGGGTATAGCTCAGTGGTAGAGCAATGGCTTGGCATTTGCAAGACCCTGGGGTCCATCTTGTACTAAAACGAAATAAGCGCTCAGAGCTGGCAGATGGATCAGCGGGCAAAGTTGTTTGCAGTAGAAGCCTGGCGGCCTGGGTTCAATCCTGGAGGCCCACATGAAGGTAGAAGGAGGGCACCTACTCCATACACATTTGTGGTTCAAGCACAGACAGACAGACAGACAGACAGACAGACAGACACACACACACACACACACACAACCAGTAGAATTAAAAAAATTCCTCCCAACCAAAGTGTATATATATCTATGAAAGTGTCATAATGAAATCTCCTACTTTATATAACTTAAAAAAAATCAAAACAAAAACTTCTGTGGGCTCCCAGCAGGGTATGGTCCCAGGGATACCTGGGTGCTCCAGCTGGCTGTCCCAGCTGGGGCGCTAAGCACTGCATTCTAACAAGAACCAAGACTGGTGTGAGTGCTGTCTTATGCGAGTTCTTGATGTGTTTAATATAAAACACACTCTGGGAAAGGCCCTGCCGCCTGGCTGGCTGTCTCCAATGCTAGAGGAAAGGTCCAGTAGGTAGCTCAGAGACAGAGTCTGGCCTAGTACAGTCAAGATCCAGGGTTCCCTCTGGCACTGGAGGAAAGTTGAGAAAGATCCCACTGTGGCTTCCTGCACCCACCATCCCCTATTCAGGAGTCTGAGGTGAGTATGCCAGGGCTACATAGTGAGGCCCTGTGGCTGGAAAACTTATCCCAGCAGAAAGGAGGTAATGAACACCTTTAAACCTGTCATTTGAATGTGACAATTGTTAAATTTCACTCTATTTGCCTTATCTATATTTTACTAATGTAATTTAAAGGAAATTCCTTCATGGCTTTACCCCTAAATATTTCATTAGACATGTCTAAAAAAATAAGCACATTTCCTCCGCATAACTCTGAATGCCTCCATTATCCCACCTGACATATTGAGCGGTAATGCTTGACTGCCATCCAACATTCACTCTGCAGACTGTCCCCAAATGCCTTTTCTTACTAACTCATTTAAATAAGAATCCAAGCAATCCTCATCTCCTTCCTCCAGGACCCTGACGGTCCCAGAATAACAGCGTTCCCCTCACACATTGAGCTCTTTGTGCTTGGAGTGGAGGCTGAATAGGGGCCTGGGCGGGCTGTGGGAGGCTAGGATGAGCTAAGGCATTCCTAGCCTCAGCTTCAGCCTCAGCATCCTCCCTTGCAGCCATGACTTCATTGGAGAATTCACCACCAGCTACCGGGAGCTGGCGAGAGGCCAGAGTCAGTTCAACATCTATGAGGTGAGCAGCCGCAGCGGGGTGGGGGTCTCAGAAGGGCACTGCTGGGGTCATGCCAGGAGGGTCATGGGGCTCAGAGAGGGGCTGGGACTTCATGTGATCTCACAAGATGGGTTTCATGGTCCAGTTTCACAGAGACCCCCCAGACTCACTCCCATATACCATAACACTACACACACACACACACACACACACACACACACACACACACTTATCTGACTTGCTAACTGCCCCCCTCAGCCCCCACCCCCCACAGAACACTTCTGAGCAGGGAATAGAGAGTTAGAAAGTCCTGGGGGCTGGAGGAATAGTTCAGTAGGGGAGACACAGAGAGAGAGAGAGAGAGAGAGAGAGAGAGAGAGAGAGAGAGAGAGAGAGAGAGAGAGGAAGAGCCTTCAGGATCAACTCTGAGCACCAGGAAAGGAGGTGGTGAGCCAAGACCTGTGTTTCTGACTCAGAAGTGTTTCCATGTCTTCAGACACAGCTTATGGTCCTCACGAGGGGCACCAGGGGCCCTAACTGCTGAGCCACCCTTTCAGCCCCTACAGCCGTGGTTTGGGGAAGGGCTCTAGCTCCATGCATTGCTCTGGACCACCCGAGTCCCCCAAATCCAGGCAAGGCAGATTCTACCTTTCTCTGGCCTCCTCTGAGGAGCATCTTAACAAAGTAGATAAAGCGGGTGGCTCTCTTAGAGTCTGCCTTCCAGTGGCTGTGAGATCTTTTGTTTGTTTGTTTTGTTTTTCAAGACAAGGTTTCTCTGTGTAGCCCTGTCTGTCCTGGAACTCTCTCTGTAAAACAGGCTAGCCTTGAACTCACGGAGATCCGCCTTCCTCTCCCTCTTGAGTGCTGAGATTAAAGGTCTGTACCACCACAATCTGGCCAGCTGTGAAATCTTAAGCAAAATGATAGAAAAGCCAGCCTGAGGAAAACAGTCAGCTTCCATGGCCTCACAGGCAGCTTGGAATCCCAGAGGTGTTTCTAAGAGGCCAAGAGGGCTCAGGAAAGCCTTGCTAGAGTCAAGAAAGAAAAACTTTTGTGTGAAAGACGCTATCTTCAACCCTGAAGTCACCTCTAGGCTAGCTGTGTGTGGGCTCCTCCCTGGACCCAGCCCCGCTAAAGACTGACTAACCAGTTGAGCCTCTTCAAACACTGCCAGTCCTGAGAGGGATGCCTCAAGTCTCCAACCCCTCAGGGTCATCACTAACACTACCCTCTACCTCCTGAGCCCGCTGGTCTCCATCCACCACCATCCTCTCCATGGTGTGGGCTTTGCCAGAGTTTCCCAGTCCCTTCTATCCTCAGTGACCAGGATGCTCTGGGTGTGGCCCAAAGGTCTGGCCACAGGTGAGCTGCTCTGAAGCCCTGTGCTGTCCTGAGGTGAGCATCAATCCACATCCCCCCTCTCTAATGTTAAGGCAGATCTCTGTGTGGAGCTGGTACCAAAAGGTAACCTGACCCCATTCTGCAGCCTTCAGCCTGTCTGAATATCATCACAGCTGAATTCCACTGACCTGCAGAGGCAGAGTGTGCTCCTTCTGTGGATAGACACACACTACATGCCTGTCCAGGCAGTGAGCTCCTTCTGCCCTCAGAGGCTGTTGTCATCCATGGAACCTCATTTCTGTAGCTGCCTCCCCAAGGACCACCCCCCTGCCACTTCTAATCAATATCTGATCCATGGAGACCTTTAATGCCCCCTCCAGGAAGCCATCTCCACCTTTGTAAGTCTGTACCCACACACTGTTCATCCCCAGGGTGTGCCTGGAGATCCTTCCAAGACCATGAGGTTCCCAGAGGTGGGGCATTTGATTCTGCATTCCCAGTAGCCTGGTGCACACAAAAGCCGATTTCAACATAGGCAAGACAGCCTATTGGAGTGAGTCAGTTCCTTATAGTGTCCCTAGGGAGCGCTGTGGCCCTGTGAAACCTGGTAGCCACTGTGGCTAGAGAGGTGGTTCTGGGGAATCCCAGGAGACCTCAGAGCAGACAGGATGCTAACTCACTATCCATTCCACATCTGATGCCAACTGTTTTCACGTAAAAAGGGTAGCATTGGAGAGCGATAACATGACACATTCATGTAAAGATACTGTAAAAGGTTTCAAAGAAATGTGTCAGACATGGCGGCGTGTATCTATGGTCACACACCACTCAGGCAGCTGAGGGAAGAAGAATGTGAGTTCAAGACCAGCCTGGGCTTTATGGTGAGACCCTGTTCAAAAACAGAAAGTAAAATAAAATGAAACGAAGAGGTAATATAAAGAAATCTACACCCCAAGCCCTGTTCCATGCTCATTACCCTCTGCCAAAGGGAGACCATGGAGCACATTTGGTTCCCATTGTTCCAACACTGTAGTGTTGAGACGGCTACCCCTTCTGACTGGCTAGCTGGGAGCTAAGAGCCAGTGGTGGAGAGGGCTGCTCCATGACCAGAGAGGCACTTGTAGGTGGTTCAACTTCTCAGATTTGACCTCAGCCTCACCTGTATATTATGCTGGCCTTTCCATCTGAACCTGTCATTCATTCATCAAGAGGACAGCCCTGTTTGTATGCACTGCTGGCCTGGAGACTACCCAGATGGCTGTGTGACTTGAAGCAAATCACCTGGCATCTTTGTGTTCTCATTGCCTTTTCTCCAGAAGTGGGCCTCAGTCCTCCTTAGACCAAACACACTGCAGTTAGAGACTTAGTAAAGGCCCCCAAGGGAGCATGAGCCACACAGGGGAGGAGAGTGAGCTCAGGAGAAGCCAACAGATGGCAATGTGGGTAAAAACTGCCTTGCTCTGTTGATGGACACCAGAGAAATCCCAGACTTCCCATACTGAGCATGAGAACAGAGCTCAGTGTGGCTGTGCGATGTGGCTCACCAGGACAGTGTGGGGCAGTGGGGCAGCCCAGAGCCCAGCTCAGAAGCTCTGGGCACCCCTGAGAGGAAGCTTCAGCCTGGGGGGTGGTGAGGACGGCAGGGCTGAGGTGGGAAAAGTGTGTGGGGGTGAAAGTGTGACCCAGCCAGCGCAGGCAGGCGTGGGCACAGCTGTCTTGCAACACTAGGCTGCTTTGGGCGGGTTTGAGGGTATTGGAAGACAAAGCTAAAGAACTGTCCCAGTGTGTCGGATCCTGGGACAGAAGGTGAACTATGACTCCCAGCATCCAAGGCCTGGCAAAGCCCTTCCCCAGCTGTGGCCACACCCCATACCCTGCTGGGCTGGTGCCCAAGCCACACCCAGGACTGGTGGGAGCCCTGAACCTGCCCTGACTGCTTTCAAACAGTAGCTACTTTTCTCTATAGGTGATAAACCCGAAGAAGAAAATGAAGAAAAAGAAATATGTGAATTCTGGCACGGTGAGTAGCCACCACCTGTTTGGCCCTGAGCTAGGCTGAGTGCAGGGTCTGACCAGGTGAGCAGGTAGCAGAGAGACATCAGCCTGGGAGAATCTCTGCGGGAAGGAAAAGGAAAAGCCAGCGTGTTTGTGGGAATCCCCAGGCATTGGGCTTTGTGAAAGGCCGATAAGATACTGTCCTCGGTCGTGGAGAGGAGCCGAGGCTTCGGGCTGGGAAATGACTCAGCCAGGGTTACACAGCCTAGAGTCAGGCGGGAGTGAGCACCGCCTTTCATCTGCGTAGGCAGTAGCCACTGCCCCTGTAGTGGCTACCACCAGGATCAATGCTGGCTCTTGACTTGTAGAGGCCCTGTGCAGCTGGACATTCATTCCCACATCTATTTAGCAGGTATATACTGGGCACTCAGCAGTGCTATGTGGACAAATGACACAGTCAGGAAATGGCAGATCCAGGTCCCCGCAATACACATACTAATGGATTGCAATAAGGGTGGAGAAGTGATACCCAATAGAGTAGATATGAAGAATATTGAAGAAAATGACCCAACCCTCAGGAATATAGCACATGCAAAGGTCCTGAGGCAGAGAGCCCCAGCACTATTCCAGAACAAGTCAGTGTGTTTGCTGTGTAAACACACTCTGGCGTCTTTGGTCAGCTTCCACCTTGTCTGCAGGGAATCTGAGGGTGCCTGTGAAAGGTGAAGTACTGTTGGAGGGCTGTTTCTGGTTGACTGGAAGCCACACGGGAGGAGGTTCAGTGGCTTCTCGGCTGCTTTACACACTGTTCCCCTGGGTATCATGTACTGCAGATTGAGGGACATCAGCTCTGTCACAGCTCACCCAGCCAAGCTAAGGGGATGGAAAAGTAGTCAGATCCACACCAGCAGGGACCCCCTTCTTTCAGGGACCCCCCTCTTTCAGGTTCCTCACTCTCACTCTCATCCACAGCCCAAAATTCTTCATGACAGGCTGCCTATATGAACAAAACCACTGCCAAAGTCTCTAGGGACAGAAGGCAGGAGGCAGCAGCCAGGAGAGGGATCCTGGGTATCAGGCATCTGTCTGCTGGGAAGAGATGATGGGCTGACCGGGTAGAGGCTGAATTATACCCCAGAAGGGGCCATAACGGGTAAGGCCGGAGAAGAGAAGAAAAACAGAAGTAGTGAGGGAGAGTGTCCAGAAGCATGGGCTCCATGCCAGTCAGAGACACAGACACAGGGGGCTGCACCTACATCAGGAAGATTCCCCAGCCATCTGCATTGCAGACCAGCGCCCTGGGTTTTCCCAGGGCCCACTTGGAGGATGGCTAAGCCCTTTAGCCTGGGCCTTATGCTTCAGCAGTAGGGTTGGCATCACTGTTAAACTCCAGCACTCAGGAGGAAGAGGAGTTCAAGGTCATCCTGGGCTATATATGGAGTTTGAGGGTAGCATGGACTTCGTGAGACCTTGTCTCAATATAAAAGTCATGGAAGTTCTGGATTCAGATAGGGGAGACTCCTATCCTCACTATGCTACATTCTGGCAGCATCCTTGGAACCTTAGTTTCCTTGGCTGTGACATGCGGATGAGAGTCCTTGGTGGGGCTGCCACAGGAACAGCATGGAATGACATGGGTGAAGCCACGGGCCAAGTGTGGAGTCAGAGCCTGACCCTCGCAGGGCTCTTGGCTAACCACACCCCCTTTCTTCCCAGGTCACACTGCTTTCCTTTGCAGTGGAGTCAGAGAGCACTTTCCTGGACTACATCAAAGGAGGGTGAGAGAAATGGGCCTCCCCAGCCCCAGGAGAGGGCGGGAGTCCATCCCAGTAACCAGAGCATACCCCAACACTGGGCTGTAAGCAGACTCTGCCTGGGAGCTGAGAACCCTGCCCACTTCTGGATCCTGAGCACAAGAGGCCTGCCCGGATCATGTCAGATCTCAGAACAGAGGTGGGACCTGATGGGGATGGAGACTCCATGACAAAGACAGCCAAGGTGTGGGAGGTAGAAAGTGCTCTGGGCAGGGCCTCAGGAGATGTAGGTTCTGGGTCCCCGTTTACCTTGGATTTTCTGAGTGACTATGGTGAATCATGTTCTCTCTGTGGGTGTCAGGGCCATCCTCAGCACAAAGGCTGCAGTAGGTAGGAGTAGAGGTTCCTTCCAGCATTGTCCTAACAGGTGTGGGACAGGAACCTGTAAGGATAATGAGATTATGGGACAGTCCCAGGACCAGCAGGTGCCCAACCCCAAGCTGAAAGAGCAGAAGAAACTTCTGGGGGTGACCTGCAGGCCAGCAGGGCAGCAGCTCAGCCAGGAGGCCTCAGCTGACAGCTTACTAGACATGGCCTGCTTCCAAGGAGGGGCCTCCCTGGCACACCTCCTGCAGACAGCTGCCAGGTCAGGGTGTGGGCAGCTGAGAGCCCACAGGTGCAGGTGAGCGATGCCTGCACCTGCCTGAGAGGAGACTGGCAGGGCAGCTACCCAGGGTGCACCGCAGCCTGGCAGGCACCCTGTCTCCAGGGCTCAGAGAGACGGCTGTTCTGGGACATTTCTCACTTTCCCATGACACTGCTCCTTCATGTCTTAAACTTACCTCCTTCTGCTTACAGAGCACAGACACCCACTCCCACTGGGCACCCAGAGGCCTCCACTAGCCCCTTTCTGCATAGATTCACACCCTGCCTTGGCAGCCTTACGCATCACTGCTTTCTTTGCAGAGCTAGTGGGGGGGTACATCTCAGTGGTACAACACTTTCCTTGCATGCAATATATATATATATATACACATACATACATATACGCATACACATATATACATGTGTATATATGTGTGTGTATACACACACACACACACACATATCCAAAAACCAAAAGTTTCATTAAGCCGCAGCTCTCACTGCACCTGGCAATTTTCAAACAAGCTTCATTCTGTTTGCCATCTCATTTGCATATTGCTCCTAATTTACATAGAGGGTGGGTCAAAGACCTTATCTCCGTTCTGCACCCACCTGCACGGTGGCCCAGCTCCTTTTGTTTTGTCTAATTAGTAACCTGTGCCTCCTCTGTTGTCCCCTCTGTGGAACTAAATACAGTTGGAAGCTGTGGAGGCTGGGGGCTACCTAGACCCCTAGAAAGAACTCTCTGGAGGGTCTGAGCTAGATAACCAACTGTCCAGGCAGGAGGCTGACAGAGGTGCCCATCTGGGTACTCTGGCTTCCCGTACCTACCTTCAGAACCCAGAAGGAATAAGAAGAAGGTGCCTCTGCCTTTGTCACATGAGGCCAAGAGGCAGGAACAATTTGGCTGCAAGCCATTGTCCCAAAATGCCTCCTGGCTTGCTTCCTTCCATCCATCTTTCTTTCTCTTATTCTTTTTGTTTGTTTTGTTTTCCAAGACAGAATTTCTCTATGTAACAGCCCTGGCTGTTCCGGAACTCTGTAGACCAGGCTGGCCTCGAACTCAAAGAGATCTGTCTGCCTCTGGCTCTCATTGTGCTGGGATTAAAGACGTGCACCCCGTTGTTTTCTGATTTCTTCCCTCCCTCCTGTTTTCAGGATTTTGAGCAGAAGAATGGTTAAGGAACAAGGCCAGCCTTTCTCCATATCCCATTTTTTTTGAAGAGACAACACAGTAGTGTCCCTTGGCTGTAGTCCAGCAAGGCAGAGCCATCCTCCCAAAGATGGCCTCTGAATCAGAGCTTTTGCTCTCAACGTGTCTCCCTTCCTTTAACAAAGATACTGTCATTCCGTGTGGAGAGATGCCCTCAGACAGTCTACTGCTATGGCAAGAAGTCTCCAGCCACAGACTTCAAACAAGTATCTGGCTGTGCTGAGTGCAGCAGTGGTTTACACTGTCATTCAGGGCCCAGGCTCTTGCTCTCTTGTGGCTCTTCTCTTAGAGACTAGAGTCTACAGAATGTTCTGTCCCCTGCTAGCAGAGAGATGGGACTGCCTCTGCCCAGAAATCCCAGCTTGTCTCTTGCTAGGCATGTACTTGCTAGAAGAGAGCCCTGGAATCCTCTCCCTCTGATTCCCAGTTATATGGGAATCATTTTGCTCTGTCCACATCTGGCCCAGATCCCACAGCAGTCAGCTGTGAGATCTCCAAGCTAACTTTACTATGAATAATTTCAACACATGCTGTAGCATCAAGAAGGGAACCTCAAGTGCCACCCCAGACTCACATGACCTGCCCACACCGTTGATGTCAATTCTTCTCTCACCCACTTGTGAGGAAGTATATCTCAGCCGTCATCCACCTCCAGGAAGTAGCTCTAGAATACAAGGCTTTCTCTTCATAAAATACAACACAGGGGTTAAAGAGATGGCTCAGTGGTTAAGCATACTTTCTGCCCTTGTAGAAGACAACACTCACATTCGGTGGCTCACAACAGCCTGTAATTCCAGCTCCAGAGGATCTGATACCCTCTCCTGACCTCTTCTAGCACCTGCACTCAAGTGCGCACACACACACACACACACACATACACACACACACACACACTAAAAAAGTCTAAACATTTAGTCATACTATATGATCACAAAATAACCCAATATCCATAATAAACACCGAAAAGTTTACAGTTTCTTAGTATCGGAATGTAGGCAGTTTTCAAGTGTCTTAAAACTTTTTGATCCCAAAGTCCAGTCAAAAATCCAAATACTGATTGATATATTTCTCTCTTAATTCTGTTTTTGTCTTTGGGATCCGGAGGGGACCAGAGAGTCCCAAGTTTGAGACTGAGTCTTATAGCAATCCTATACAGTTATTCATAGACTCTGGCTGTATCCCCTGTGATGCCACTTAACATACCCCTCCCCTCTCTGTCCCCCATATTTTCTGTAAGAACTTAGAGACTGGCTGTGGTGGCATATGCTTTTAATCCAAGCACCTGGAAGACAAAGACAGGAGGATTTCTGTGAGTTCAGGACCAGTCTGGTCACATAACAGCTCTAAGCTATCCAGGGTTGCCAAATCTCATCTCAAAAACTAAGAGGAGGAGGAGGAGGAGGAGGAGGAGGAGGACCACCACCTGGTAAAAAGCTGTGGAGCTCAGCCATGTTTGGGTTGGCATTTTGGGCAGGCAGTATGATAAATGTCATGTTCTTCCTTCTAGAGATACTTAGTGTAGTTTTGACTTTGTCATGTTTTAACTATTAATTTAACTCTGAATTTGAACCTCAGTGAGCCCTGACTTCACTTACTCACTTGGGCACAGGTTCAGAGAGGAAGGGACAGCGACCCATGGAACCATGCATGTCCACACATCACCAGTCCCCAGGTGTCCTAGAATGCTCACCTCCAGTCCCAGCTTTCCAGAGCCTGCACACAAGTGACTTCTCTGAGGCCACATGCCTGACAAACATGGGTGCCCAGGGTTTTTTCCCACCCTGCCCATTGCTGCCCACCACCCATCCCCCCCAGATGACTATAGATCTTCTCTTTAGGACACAGATCAATTTCACCGTGGCCATTGACTTCACTGCCTCTAATGGTAAGTGGGGCAGGAGTTGGGGTGAGTATCTCTGGGCTGTGATGGACAACTCGGCCATGGTCCCTCATACATCCTCCTGTTGGGTGACACTATTCCTAGGGAGATGTAAACAAGCATCTATTTATTCCCCCAGATAGGGGACCAACAGCAGATCAAAGTATGGATATTATCAAGTCCAATGAGAGTTTGCTTATTTACAGGAGTGTGAGGAAGGGGTTACCAGAGAAACATGGGCAAATGAAAGCTACACCACTGTGGGTGACAACCCAGGAAAGCTGGGACCCTAATGGTCTCTGCACAATTTACAGTTTAACAGGGACTTCCTGTGCCTTGTGAGTTGTTTACTTCCTGAGTCTTAGGGAACTTCTCTCTGAGATGGAAAGCTTCAGTTCAGAGGAAAGTGTCCACAAGAGAATGGCTGCTTGTTCACACAACCAAAGTTAGAACGAAGAAGACTGAACATGCCCTTGATCCCAGCACTCAGGAGACAGAGACTGGCAGATCTCTGAGTTCAAGGCCAGCCTGATCTACATAGCGAACTCCAGGATAACACAGTGAGACCCTGTCCCAAAAAATAAATAAGCAACTTGTTAGTTTAATTAAATAGCAAGAAGGCTGAGGCCTCCCCAGGTCAGATGTCATTATACTGGTGCACCTATGCTGGTCAGGGAGCACATCCCAAGCAGTTGCCCTGATCAGGAGCACCTCAGTCTACTGGGAAACAAGAGAATGGGGTATTCTAGATCTGGCTGTGGCTGGGTGGCCACAGCACTTACACATACCCTAAAAAACAGCACAGAGCTTCCTGTGGGGTCATAGTCCCCACCAAGGAACTCTGAGTTCAATTTTGTGTCAGGAGACACCTAGGTATCCTCCTCCCCTGGTGTATCAGTGTCCTTTATGGCTATAGGTCATGAGTACTGGGCTGTACGAGTCAGGGGCAGGGTGTCCAAAAAGGAGATGGTCTCAGCTATGCAAATGAGGCCTGGAGGTCTGAGTCCCAGGACACATGGCAGGCATATGTGGTAGCCCATCTATAATCAGCCTAGCGATACTAGCCATGTTGGCCAGCTCTGGGTTTGATTGGAAGATTTCAGTGAATTAGGTGGGAGAGCAAGACAGGATGATTCTCAAATCAGCCTTGGGCCCTCCATATGCAAGTGCCTACACATGTATGCACACCCACATACAGACATGCACACACACCCACATATATAGACATGCATGCACACCCACATACAGACAGGCATGTATACACACCTACATACAGACATGTATGCACACCCACATACAGACAGACATGCATGCACACAGTTATGGAGGAGAAACCACCCATTTAGTCCTAACTGACCCTAGGATGAGGCAAAGCCCCTGGTGATAGGCATCTGTAGTGAGGGGTTGAGATCACACAGCTAGTTGGGAGTGTAGACCCGGGTAGTTCCTTGAGGGGCCATCAGTAATAAGTGGACAGTGAAATTTGAATATTTGCGGTGATGGGCAATGGAAACGTCATGGAGAAGGGAAAGGAAACTCGGGGCTGGAGGGGCGCCATTAGAAAAAGGCTAGCTACACTGGGTCAGTGGCCATGGAAGAGACACAAGGAGGCAAGCCTTGTGAACGGTCAGGGCAGAAACAGACTCTGCCAGGGTCCTCACGGAAAGTGTACAGGGGCTGTGGTTGGAGAGCTCAGTGTGGGGGACGGGACTAGAGACCAGATCCAAGGGGATCCTGTGGCTCCAGAGTGATCTGGGTGAGAGCCACTTCAAGCAGAGGCTCTGGCCTTAGAGTGGGGTCGGGCCAGCCAGTGTGCCATGTGGACTGCGGGTTAGGGAAGGGCAGAGGAAGACAGGGGTCCTTAAGGAGGCTGCTGTTGTTCTGTACACGATGGGAGAGGCTTTGAGGAAGAAGTGAGGTTCTGGATCTGTTCCATGGGATTGGCAGTCACCCTTTGGTGACTTCTGAACCAGGAAGAAATGGAGAGTCTGACAGAGGACAGACAATGGTACTCATGGACACACCCTGTCCAGTTCGGCAGATGTGTCCACGTCTTGTGTTGCAGGGAACCCGTCCCAGTCCACGTCCCTGCACTACATGAGTCCTTACCAGCTGAATGCCTATGCACTGGCGCTGACCGCTGTCGGGGAGATCATCCAGCATTATGACAGTGACAAGATGTTCCCTGCCCTGGGATTCGGAGCCAAGCTGCCCCCCGACGGCAGGGTGTCACATGAGTTCCCATTGGTAGGAGGTGCCAGGCTGGGAACAGCAATGGGGAAGAAGGGGAGTTTCTAATTCTTGACCTTGGCCTAAATACTTGCAGAGTAAGCTCCGTTGGAATGGCCACCACTTGGGTTGGGGTCTGAGCTAAAGGCAACTATGCCCCACCTCTGCCTCCCCTCTGCCTCCCCCTGCCTCCCTGGGTCCAGCCCCACCTCTGCCTCCCCTCTGCCTCCCCCTGCCTCCCTGGGTCCAGCCCCACCTCTGCCTCCCCCCTGCCTCCTCCTGCTTCCCTGGGTCCAGCCCTGTCTCTACTGCCTTCCTGACTACGTGAAGCTCAGCTGTCTCCCCTTTGTCCCAGAATGGCAACCAGGAGAACCCCTCATGCTGTGGCATCGATGGCATCCTGGAGGCCTACCACAGCAGCCTGCGCACCGTGCAGCTCTATGGCCCCACTAACTTTGCCCCCGTTGTCACCCACGTCGCCAGGTAAGCCCGAGACAACTGGCCCTCAAGAAGCATTACTGGAGGGTGTAACAGAGTGGCGCGTGCCACTTGCTCACCCCAGCAAGAGGCCCAGAAGATTCCCTTCAACCCCTTACCAGGGTTTGGGAGCTTGTTCAGGGGGCCTGAGCCAGAGGCTCCAGGACACAGCCCTCTGCATGCCCATCCCACCCCACCCCACAGGAATGCTGCGACTGTGCAGGACGGCTCCCAGTATTCTGTGCTGCTCATCATCACAGACGGTGTCATCTCAGACATGGCGCAGACCAAGGAGGCCATCGTCAACGTGAGTGGAAGATGAGCTCTCACACACACACAGTTTTGGGCTACTGAGTCATCCTGTCCCACCCCGAGGAGAACCTGGTGGGGGTGCCTCCTGTAAAGAAACGCTGGGGGTGGTTCTCTCCCTGACCCCACAATGTTTCCCTAAAGGAGAACCCTTTCCTTTTGATCCCTAACATTTATCTGATTGCTGCCCAGAGTCTGGCAGGACTTGGAGACTCGGAGTGCTAGCCAGGGCTTTGGGGGAACACAGAAGCACAGAGGTTTATGAGGGCAGGACCTCTGAACCACACAGATGACCCTGTTCTCTGGGGGCCCATGGCTTCCTCAGTCATCTGCTCTAGGCCCCAGCTTGCCTGTCATCTAGAGGAGGTAGAGAGTCCCAGCATAAGGAAAGCAGCTTGCCTCCCTAACCCTGACCCATGGTTTCCCTATTAAAGGGGCCTCAGCCACAGCTGCCCTGGTCCCTCATGGTGGAGTCCCAGAGAGAAGTAGCTCATAGAGGCAGCAGATCCAGCTTTCCCCAAAAGTCTCTTCTCTTGCTTTTGATCTCTGAGTTTTCTCGCTATCCTTTTTCCTTGGGGACCCCTATCCTTCACTAGCCATTCCATCCCCTGCCCTCTTTTTATTTAACCCACCTTCCTGTCCCTACCTGTCCCTCACCTAGGACTTCCCCCCACCCCTGTCTCCTCCCAGGCTGCCAAACTCCCCATGTCCATCATCATCGTTGGCGTGGGCCAGGCCGAGTTCGATGGTGAGTTCACTGTCCCTTCCCATCTGTCTCTTCCCACAATTCCATGGCATCCGGTCCCCACCAACAAGAGCTCATGTCTGGGTGGACCTGTGTGCCCCAGAGGGTGTGTCAGTACTCGTGCATGCCCAGAGCTGTGTCAACTCCTCCAGGCAAGGAGCCTGAACAGGGGGGGGCAGGGCCCCAGCTACATATTGGTCTCAGTCTCCACCTGCTTCCTTGGCTCTAGTGTAAGGGCAGGAGCCCTGGACTGGCCTTGGACTGAAGGGCAAGTACTGTCAGATGTACATATACCCTGTCACATACACATATCCCTTGATCTTCTAGCCATGGTAGAGCTGGACGGTGATGATGTGCGGATCTCCTCCCGGGGAAAACTGGCTGAACGGGACATTGTCCAGGTGAAACAAGCCCTGCCCTACTGTAGCCATCAAACATGAAGGCCCTCTAGCCAGACCAGCCTCAGAGCCTCCAGATTCCCCAAGGATAGACCCAGCACTCTCTTGAGGCCATGTTTCCCCCTGTCTTGCCCTGTATGAAGCTCCTCCAAGCCTGAATGATGCCCCCACAGAATCCAAAGCCCTACAAGAGGGCTCTGAGCTCATGCGCTTTCTATAGTCTGTGCTACATGGCCTTCCAGCTGCATGGAGACCCTTGAAGACGGAGGAGGGTTTAGGAGGCAGGAAGGAGTCACAGGGGAAACACTAGAGGAAGGTGGGGTAGGTGTGGGTTTAGAGAAGCCCTGAGAGACAGAAGGTCCCTCTGGAAAGAGGTGGTAAGAGGAAAGGAAGCTGGAGATGGGATTCAGTCAAGCAATCCCAGCATCCTTTGAGCCTCTGATTATTGCTAGCCTCAGATGAAGGGATTGGGGTCAGTGTTAGGCCCTATAAGGGAACAAGAGTGAGCGTTTCAACACAGAGGGTGAAACTCACGAAGTGAAGTAGGATGCTATTGGAGAGGGGACCCCGATGCCTCATCCTGACTCCCCCTTCCTGCCTCTCAGTTCGTGCCCTTCCGGGACTATGTGGACCGTACCGGCAATCACGTATTGAGCATGGCCCGCCTGGCCCGGGATGTGCTGGCTGAGATCCCCGACCAGCTGGTGTCCTACATGAAGGCACAGGGCATCCGCCCACGCCCGCCCCCCGCCGCGCCTGCTCAGTCTCCCCCACAGTCCCCAGCCCACTCACCTCCTGAGTCCCCTCTGCACACAAATATCTGAAGCTTGTAGACCAGGGGGCTGGAGGCTGAGGCCCCACTCTCCTTGTGGTTGCCTTCCCAAACTCTTATTGGAGGGCTGGTAGGAGATGGGGTGTCACCCCACCTCCTGACCTCAATTTCCCACCCAAATCCAGGAAATTGGGGGTGGTGTAGAAGACAAGGGGTATACAAAATTCTGGGGTTCAGTAGACTCCCCTAGCCTATGTTGGATAACCCTAGACTCCCCTATTCTTGTGGTCCAACTGGCCTCTTCAGCTCCTCTCCCCTCTTGCCCAAATGTCCCCAGTCCCATGAGATCTCCTGTCCCGTTTCCAAGGAACCCCAGGCTGGTAGTCTACCAGGGATGCACGTGACTGATCCTCTTAGGGATACCAATGTAAGCAGAGCTGTGATAGAGGCATGGTAGCATAGAGGCCCTTCACAATCCTCAAAGACTCAGTGGTATGCTACAATGTTCTAGATGCAGATTTGCAGCCTTTGGAGCTGTCACAGGTAGCTATGGCATTAAGATATCTCTGCTCACCTCCGGGGCCACTCACCTGCCGGGCACAGGGCCAGCCACTGCACTCCCACTGGCCTCCTCTCTGTCCGTCAGTAACTCTAGGACCAGAGACAGGAGCCCTGAGCACCATCCTGTCCCTACCCACGTCCGGCAGGAACCCACTCAGCACGGCCTCTGCTCTCTGGGCCTCAGTGTCCACACTTCTGTGATGACAGGATTGGTCAGGTGGTCCAGCGTTCCATTCCACGTCCATCCTCCCCATTCCTTCCTCATGCCCGCCATCCGGGCTGTCTAGACTCTGGGGTTACCCCCTTTACATCCCGTCACCCCATACCCCAGATCTTCAGTCATAAGAGCTCCTGGCAAAGGTCACCCCACTGGCCACCTTCCTTTGTCCACTGGGGCAGGTCTTGCATGTGTCCCTTATGCCGCATGGGGTCCCCGCCTGCCATCTCCCATCCCACCCGCCTCTGTTATGCATGGTGATGGTGGTGTTTCTCCTGTCTGGTCCTGTGCCTGTCTGAGACCGTCTCTGTGGAACTTGCCTTAAACTGAAGTAAACTGGTTCTTTTAGTAGGCCCATGTCTTTTCTTAGGAAAGCTCCATGCTTGCCCAGCATCTTTCTGCTGCCTCAGTTCTTTGGTTCAGCCATGCCTTCTGTCAGACTCTGTGTGTACGGCAGGGGATGAAACATGACATGCCTCCCTGTTTGTATATTGGGTGTGGGTTCACGAGGGTCCATGGAAAGAAGGCGCAGAGCACGATACGATGAAGTTTTTAGCCTTTCCAGCTGCAGGGGTGTATGGCGTCAGTAAAGGGCTTTTTTTTTTCTTTTTTCTTTTTTAAATTTATTTGCCTTGGTGTTTGCCTGGAACTGGGAACTGGAACTACAGACAGTTGTGAGCTGCCATGTGGGTACTTGGAACTGAACCTCAGTCCTCTGAGAGAGTAGTCAGTGCTCTTAATCGCTGAGCCATCTCTCCAGCCCCCAGCAAAGGGCTTTTTTTATTGTTCTCCAATTTACACATTTAGCAAGTTAATTTTTGTTTCCCAAAACCTCTTCTCTAAACTCAGCAAAGGGACAATACTAAATGCAAATTCTCAGCTAAGGAATACCAGGGATTGTCCCTCAACCAAGTTTTGCATAGGCTTTGAACCCCTAGGAAACTCTCAGAGGAAACTTCAAACAGAAGGTAGCAATCACAAAAAGCAGATCAAAGCTGGGTGCTAACACTCTGGAATCAAACTAGCTGCAGCTCTGCAGAAACTCCCCCAAGATCCCACCCTCCAACCTCCCACCCCTCACCCCCTCACCCCACCCCCTACAACATCACCAAAAGAAAGCAAGCAAGCAGACACTCAGGTCTGTAGCCTGGCTTCAGAGAGCAGGGAGAGTGAGCTGGGAGCATTGAGAGAGAATGAGAGCACAGTGAGATGGTTTAGATGAGACAGAGAGTCAGGTGATTGAAGAGAGGGGGAGGGGAATGAGCCAGGGAGCCATGTGGTAGCGGATTGAGTAATGGCAGAGTCCTTGTTAGGAGCTGATGTGTTTTAGGGAACAAGGAGGCCCCTGTGATGGGCGCTGACATAGGGAGGGGGCCAGAATGGGAGGCCTCTGCTCAGAAGAGCCATTGAGGGAGGAAAAGAAACATCACGTGACCAGAATCCCTCCGACACATGGACCACTATTTCCTCACCTCTCAACAAATCTCTACTGAGCATCCATTCCAGGCCTGTGCAGGGGTCAGAGTCATGGGCTTACTCCCCAGTCACCTTCTGGGAGAAATCAGCCACCACAGGGCAGCAGTGCCAGCCAGCAGGAAGGACACTGGCCCATCCAGGATGACCCTGGGGTGTGTGCCCAGAAGAGTGACAAATAGGGTACATGTGTGCACTAATGGTGTGACATACCCAGCACATAATAAACATCTTTCCTGCTCCCTCTGCACACTCAGGGCCATTACCGACCTGAATCATAGGAACAAGGACTATACACACATATACACAAACAATGCATGCTGTTCAATCAGCCCTCTGGGCAGCCACTCCGAGCCTAGACCAAGAAGAATTCAGTACTAATTATCCTCCAGTCCGGGGCTTGTTTACTTCTGATGACTTCATGGTAAATTACAGCTGACTCACAGCCGTCCCTATAATCAGATGCCCTGCTCTGAGTGGGAATGGGGTGGGGTCGTGACTGGAGAAAAGGGAAGTTCCCATAGCCAGCAGCCCATTTTCCATCTCCTTGGGCACCATGGGAAAGTGTGGGGAGGAAATGGGTGCCCGGCGGAGAATCCGGACTCAGAGCAGCTGCTCCGGGAGGGAGGGGTGGACACGGGATGGGACACAGCACCAAAGGTGTCTTCTCTGTGACATGGTCTCTCTGCTAGGTTCTCTCCCAAGGTATGCTCTGCAGCACCATTCCCTGACCTGGAGTCTGAATCCCTCTTAGCCTCAGTGGCCTTTGGAGATACCGAGGTCCTGGCACGTTCATAGCAGAGACTGCTTTGACTCGATTCAACGCAATAGTCCCTGGGGTTTTTGACCCCTCTCCCTCTCTCTCTGTCTCTCTCTGTCTCTCTCTCTGTGTGTGTGTGTGTGTGTGTGTGTGTGTGAGAGAGAGAGAGAGAGAGAGAGAGAGAGAGAGAGAGAGAGAGAGAGAGTAAAACTGGTAGTTAAACTAAATAAGCTTTCCTGAGAAAAACATGGACTCGGGGCCAATAGAGAAGCTGAGGCCACATGCAAAGAGTCCCAGAGAAGGAAACTCTCAAGATGGGTGGAAAGAGAGGGAGAGGCGGGCCTAATGGGAAGGAGCAGCCCTTGAAAAGGGCCCATCCCAGCTACATTAGAAAAGAAACCACACAGAAGGGCGGGGCCCAGTAATTCACAAGCCTAGACTCGGGGCTCCAACACGGACTTTATTTTTGTTCCTGTCTGGGACTTAGGGTGTGTGAGACAGGGCTGAAGGGGGTGGGCAGGGATGGGCAAGGCAGATGAAGGGCTTTCCTGGACTCTACCCGGCCTGCCTCATAGCTCCTGGCCTGCAGGACTAAGGACCCCAGGGTGGTAGGTCCTCTTTTTCCCTTTAGCTAATCATCTCAAATGGGGGCATGTTGGTAACATCTGCCAGTCACATGCTCACTGAGCCCTTGCACCGCCTCACACAAGTAAGAGGGTTCGTTCCTCCTTGGAACCACCCTATGAAGAAATGAGCTTCATCCCATTCTTCAGATGAGAAAACAGAGGCACAGGGAGGAAGGAGCCCAGGATAACAACACTACAAGGTTGGGATCCCACAGGTGTCTGAGTTTCACAGTTCTTTTGAGTGTGAACTGTGCCCCTCCAGGCCACCACTGCTGTTCCCTGGGCTGGAAAGCAGTCTCTGTGGCACTCGCTGTGTCTGCTGGGATTCTGTTCCAGCCCTAAAGCCACTCCACACCCTGAGGGCTGACACCCAGCTCCATTTAAGGACTCCCGACTTTCTGTCTTCCATCCTCTTTCTCAATTCCTTTCCCCTCCCCTCTCTCTGTTCCCTACCCCTTCATCTAACTCCTCTCTCTCTCTTCATCTATCTCTTCTCTCCGTTTTGATAATAATAAAGTCTTTCTACATAGACCCGCCTAAGTGTCCTGCTGCGCCTCCCACCACACACACATGGGGCATGAGGTCTGCATCCATAGCCATCCACCAGCCCACACACAGGTAAAGGAGATATCAGATCAGATCACATTACAACAGCGTCCCCATGAGAAAGTGGAGAGGCAGGCTCTGGGTGACTAAGGCTCCTTCTCCTCTTTTCAGCCTCGAAGCTCAGCTTTTCTAGGCTCAGTCTGTCCTCACAGACTCCTGTATGCCCTCTTCAGGGCATATAGTCTTTGTCTCCGCCAGATACCTCCCAGTATCCCAGGAAGTGCAGCTGTTCTGGACTTTCGGAAAAATGGCTCTGAGTCCCACCCATAAAGGGCAGCAGAGGCAGAAGCTGAGAACAAGGCTTTGGCACAGTTGGAATAGGGCCAGCAGGGTGCACAGGCTGGAGGCCACAAAAGCCAGCGGTGCGGCTGGCAGGTGGCCCACAGCAGCACAAAGACCACCAGCCCTCCAAGGGTGAGCTGGGTGTTTGCCTTGTGCTCTTATATGCTCTCCTCCGGGGGACCAAAGGCCATGTGGACGGGTGCCAGCCCACATGGCCGAAAGGCCAGGGCTTCAGGGTCACTTGCCACCTACTCTAATACTGTCACCCACTGAAACACCCAGTGGTTACCCATGGACAGCAAGGTAGCCAATCCCAGTACCCACATAGCCCCACAGAGCAGCAGTTAGGCACCTGGGCCAGCTTGGAGAGCCACACTGAGCCATATGATGTCCAAGTGCAATGGCCGTGCTGTAGAAAAGTACAGAACATCATGGTTGTGTTGGAGACCTGGCTGGTGGTGCAGATGGCAGGGCCCAGCCACCAGCCCCAATGCTCCGCAGCCGGGCAGATATCACAAAGGGATAAGAAGAGCAGATCAGACAGGGTCACATTCACCTGCATGCCGGAGGTCAACACCAAGAGCTGGGTAGAAGTTTGAAAACCTCAGGCCAACACTAGCAATAGCAGCCCATTGGCCAGCAGCCCCATGAGCAGGATGAAGCCGTAGAACCCCAAGAAGGCCAGGCGAGGCCACCTCTCCTGGGTGGCTGCCAACCCTGTGTACAGAGTGGCATTCATCTCCATACTAGTGAATTCTGTAAATAATACTATTTCTGATTTAGAAAGGAAAGCTCAAAGTTTTTCTGGTTGTATTGTCTATAAAAGTCCTTCTGGAAATCACAGAGAGGGTTGCCAGAAATTTTGAGCTTAGGTTAGGGCCACATGCCACATGTGGGTTCACAAAGCTGCCAGCAGGCATCCTGGCTAGAGCCTGTCTGTGATTCTGTGACAGGCTCCAGAACTGGGACTCTAAACCCTGGAGCAGACCCCGTTCAGGTCACACCCATCTGCAGGCTCTCCTCTTCTGTCCCACAGTTCATTCCTGGTTCCCCCTGCTCCAGGGAGACACACACCCACTGAAGAGCCTGGGCCTTCACTTCCCCACATCCTCAGTCAGGCATCCCTACTCCAGGCTTCCCCTACTCCTGCCCCTCAGGAATCAGACAGCTGGACTCCACGAAGCACTCACCCCCACCTTCCCCCTCACACCCCCTAGCTCCCCCTTTCCTCTGAGATCTGTGAGAAGGGATCCCCACTCTGTCTGGTGGGCCTACTAAACTCGAGAAAAACACCAGCCATGCTGTCTCCCTATGGCAGGTCCTCCACCATGTTGTCTGTGTTCACAGCATTAATAATAACTCAACGTCTTCCCTGAAAGGACAGTCTCAGTGTCTCCCTTGAACCCTAAAAGAGAGGTTTCACCAACAATTTAGAAGGTTAGGAGTAGGCATGCAAGACAGAGACCTTCCCTGTTGTACAATAAAGTCTTGGAATTAAAGTGTGTGTGAGAGAGAGGGGGAGAGAGAGAGAGAGAGAGAGAGAGAGAGAGTGAGTTCAGGTGTCACAATTCAGTACTCAAGCAAAAAACAGGAGGTTGGACACAGGCAGATGCCCAGAGCCAAGTGGCCAGTAGCAGAGCTAAAATGGCAAAGCTGCTGGTTCAGTAACCAATTCTTTCAGGTCAGAAAGGTGTCGAGTGGCCGAAGAAGACACCCAGTGTCTGACTCTGGCCATTGCATGCCTGGACATGTGTACAAACACCCAGATACTCATACACACGAATGCACGCACCACACACATACACACATAGGAAGGGAACAGAGGGAAATGTCAATCTAGGCCCCATGGTGCAGGAGGCTGAGGCAGGGGGATCACAAGTTCAAGCCTGAGCTGCAGTGTTTGTTGAAAGCTAGTATAGGCAATTTAGAAAGACCTTTTCTAAAATAAAAAGTAAAAAGAGGAACTGGTGAGGTGACTCAGTTTGCTGCCAAGTCTGGTGACCTGATTTTGATCCCCGAGACCCACACCAGGGAAGAAAAGATGGAAGTTGTCCCGAGTTCTACACTTGTGCCTCCCACACACAAACATACACACAAATAATAAATGTAAGTATTACAGTTTCTTAAGTAAAAAGAAGGCTAGGGTGTAGCTGACTGTAGAGCACTTGTCTAGCATGCCTGAAGCTCTTGACTTGGTCCCTTTGGCCTTTTCTGGCAGCATTTGGGAAACAGAGTCAGGAGGATCATGGGCTTGGGGCTATCCTGTGTCAACAACAACAACAAAAGCCAAGATCCGGGGTTGTGATTCAGGTGGTAGAGTGCTCATCTGGGTGGTACAGTGTTGGTTGACACCAGCCCTCACGATGTGGAGGGAGGATCAGAAGTTAAGGGTCATCCTTGGCTCCATAGAGAGTTCATGGCTAGCCTGGGCTACACGAGACCCAGTTTCAAAACAACAACAGAGGAAGTAATAATAAAATCTACCCAGTCTGTCTCATAGGGCCAGTGATACGAGGACTGTGTGCTTACATGACGAGGTCAGTTCTCAGAATGGCACCTGTCAGGCAGGTCCTGAGCAAATAGTGGCTGCGGTTTGTCCCTGTTCACCTCAGTTTGCAAGACCTTTTCTCTAACGCCTCAGTCAGGCCTTCATTGTGCCCCCCCCCCGGCCCCGACCCCAGTCCACACCTCACCCCAGCAGCCTGGTTTCCCCAGTCTTTCCTTTAATCAGCCCCAAACCATAGCCAGATGCTCCTAGGATGCCACTCTCCACTAACCTGAAATCCTGTAGCTGTCTTTTGCCCCCTGGGGTTCTAGCATCTGCTTGCTGACCCGTGAGCCCTTAGCTGAGAAGGGCTGACTCCCCAACACAACTGGTCTCTGCTGCACAATGTGGACTCAGCATGCTAAGTTAAGTTTCTGAAAGGCGCCCGCACTACACTTTGAGGGAAGCTGAGCTGGCTGCCTGGAGGATACTGTTCCTCACCTCCCCCTCCCCCCAGACAAAGTGGCTGGCTGATGGCTGCTTCCCAGGAGTCATGCTCTGCTATCAGCCTCATTAGCTTCCTGGATCACAGAATAGAGGTGTCCAGGCCTGCCAAGCTGGACCCCAGGGATAGCATTAGTTTGGCAGGACCTGCTCCTCCCCTTGTGAGTGCCATTGTCTGGAACTGCCCAAGAAGGGGGAGAGCCTGAAAGGTAAGGAAAGGGAGAGCCAATGAGGAGTTCCAGAGAGGGCAAGCCTGGCGGCTGGGATCATTGCATCCAAGCTGGAGTGGAGTGTGTATCTAAGGGTATCTAACCCGGTCTTTGGTGGCATCCGATGCTGGAACTTTCTGAACCTGACTGGGTATCACTGCTGCCCTGTGTGCCAGCTCCCTGCCTGTGAGGCCTCCCTGAACAGTCTAAAAAAGGTGCTGGCTTGAAGCATGTGGACTCTGGCTAACAGATGAGAACGAAGCCATGTCCCTGTCTCTTGCCAGGATTCCCTGCCACCTCCACTCTCCACCTGACATTTCCACTGGTTCTCCAGAACATCGAGGCTTCCTCAAATTCAACACCCTGTCTCTGAAAAGGTGTAAAGCATCAATCCCAACCCCTATTCCCGTGAGCTCTCTATTCAATGCTGAGAAGACCAGAGGACCCATGAGCTAGGCAGAGAAGCTCCAACTCAAGAGGCTGTCCCTGATTACCACTCCCCCACACCTCCACTCCAGAATCAGGTTTCTATGTTGCAGTCCAGGCGTCCAGTGGTGACTGAAGACCCTGAGCTTCAGGGCAAGAAGTAGGAACCTGGTACAACCCTCCATAGGAGTACCAGACGGCTCAGGACATATCATGGCTGTCAGAATGACACAGCTCTCAGGATTGAATTCTGCAAGGAAGAAATCCACATCTGAAAGGGGAAACTGAGGCAGACACAGGGGTAGAGGGAACTGACAGGATGTGTGAATTTGGTGTTGGCACCAAACAGATGCTCTGCAAGGTTTATTTTCTCCTCTACACCTGACCCCCTGATATTACAAGGCAATCCTAGGCACTCAAGAAAATCCAAAAGTATTAAAAAGGAAAATAGCCTCTCCACATGTGTCCTGTGTCCTGGTTAGTTTATTACCAACATCACACAGTCTGGAGTCACCAGGAAAGAAGGAAACTTAGAAGAGGAAAGTCCTTTGCTAGACTGGCCCGTGGTGGGCACGTCTGTGGGAGCACTGTCTTGCTTGATGATTGATTCAGGAGGGCTCAGCTCACTGTGGGCGGTGCCATCTCTAGGCAGGTGGGCCTGGGCTATATATAAAAGCTGGCTAAGCATCAGGCAGTGGGTGAGCCAGCCAGCAGTGTTCCTCCTCAAGGTTTCCACTTCAGATTTTGCTCTGACTTCCTTCAGTGATGGACAGTGACCGGAAATGTAAGCCAAAAGAGTCTTTTTTTTTTTTCCTCTGAGCTGTTTTTGGTCAGTATCACAGTAGAAATTAAGCTAGAATACTCCATTATTTTGCCATCTGGGGTGAACCTTGGCTGAAGTGTCTAGACTTGTCCTGCCATTCACCCCAGCCATGTTTGCTCAGTGGAACAGAGGTGATACTGTCCCCTGCAGGGCATCTCTGTCACAGCTGTGTCCAGCAAGAAGAATGGAAGCCATGGGAAGAGACAGTCTGTGATGGGACCAGGTCTGGAGATCAGCGACAGCAGCCAGCTCTCTTAGGTGGCTGCTGGTGGGGCACTTCCACCCTCGAGGTCTTGAGGCGGTCATCTTCATGCATCTTAAGTGACCTGTATGACAGTGTCCCCAAGTCACCCTTCCGCATGGAGGACTGTGACGTAGCTGGGGCTTGGGGTTGGGAGGCTCCACCCATTTGTCCTCTCTGTTCATGGTAGTGGAAAGATGGGCCTGGGAAATGTGACCTTCTATTTCTTTTTCTGGCCCACTGGGTGCCAAGCAATACACACACACACCACACACACACACACACACACACACACACACACACACACACACACACAAACACGAATGAGCAGCTCCTACAGGAGTAAAGAAGTCACATTCCGGGGCTTGGGCCTGAACAGGATCTGGGTCATAGATGGACACTCTGTACCACAGGAGGGAGGTACATTCCCTTGGAATCCCAGGAGGGAGGTACATTCCCTTGGAATCCCAGACTAAAGGTCAAGAGCAAACCTAGAGCTAGAAACATACAAGAAGTATCTCCTGTAGGCACCACACATCTAGCCACATGCCAGGGATGCTAATGGGTTCTGATGCCTTTTCTCACACTCATCTCAGCCATTCACTGAGCATTTCAAGGCCTCATAGAAAAAGGGCTGACAGATGGACTCCTCCCAGACAGCAAGAAACAAAAAACAGATATAAAAACAGCTAGTCCAGAAGGGCACAAGCCCTAGACAGGTGCGCAGGGAAAACAGCAAAATGTCCTGAGAGACTACAAAATAGGAGGCCGAGTCGGGGAAAGAAGGCTCCACAGGACGAAATGGCAGTGGACACGGGAGGCATTGGCCACTTACTCTGTCATGATGTCACCAGAAGGCTGAGGCAGGACCCTTACAGACATACAATGATAATGACAGAGCATGGGATCTATAACCAGGGACCTCCTTAGCCACTTCCTGGAGAGGGGGCAGAGCAGGGCAGGGCTAACCTGGGGCACTCTGGGTATGGGAAGCACTCACCGAGCCAAGTCCATGAGGGGCTCCAGAATGTTGTGACCCAGGGCCGCACTGCACTCACCAAAGGAGACCCCCAGCTCCTATAGCCACACAGAGGGGCTGAGAGGCCAGGTCCTGTCTTGCCAGCCCCTCACCAGCCACCCTCATTCCCCAGCTGGACCTCTGCCCACCACCCACCCCTCAGCGGGCTGCAGGACACAGGGTACCATCTTGGAGTCTTCCCTCAGACCCGGAGTAGAAGAATTGACTACTTGACTTGGAGAAACACACAGGGACTTTTTTCCTTTTTAAAATGCTCAAGGTTTTGCTTGTATGTTTTTCTAAAATGCTTCTGGACCAGGGCTGTACCCTATACAAGGCCCTGGGTTTAACTGTCTTTAATTGTCAACAATAGAAAATAAACCAAAACAGTAAGAACCAGGCATCGTGGCGAATGCCTGTAACCTGTACAGACTTGCTATGTAGCAAGTTTGAGGCCAGCCTGGGCTACATGAGGCCTTGTCTTAGAGAGCCAAACCAAGAGGGTAGGGAGATGGTTTAGGGGGTGAAGGCCCTTCCCACTGAGGCACACACGTGGGGTCTGAGGACAGCTCAGGGGTAAGCTCCCTGTAACACATGCATCCGGGATTGTACTCAGGTCCTCAGGCCCACTGGGAGTTCCTCTAGCCCTGAACCACCTTGTTGGCCCAAGGATAAATTTCTTTTTTCTTTTCTTTCTCTCCTCCCTTCCCTTTCTCTTCCCCTCTTCTTTTCTGACTCAATGTCACTAAATTTATCATTTATCTGCTTTGACAAGAGCCTCACAGAGACATTCAGAATTATCTCTCTGACCCCACAGGATGTCTGTCCCCCCAGCACAGGGCCCTTCATGGTAAACACTGGCCTCTCTCTCTCTCTCTCTCTCTCTCTCTCTCTCTCTCTCTCTCTCTCTCTCTCTCTCTCTCTCATGAACTTCTGATGTGCCAATTGTCCTTCATAAACAACACTGTGAGGGGTAGCCTCCCACCAGCGTCTGAGTGGATGGCCTAAGGGGCAGTCAACGCTCTATTTCCTGAGGACTGTCAATTCTCAATCCTCTAGTAGCATAAATTCTCCAAGAAAGGACTCTTAAAAGGACAGACTTCTGTTCCAGAGAAGGGATGATGTGCCAACCTGGAGCCACAATGGTGAAGGGCGGGACTGGGAGTGACTCTCTCCCTAGGTTTAAAACTTTTATATATAAATATAAATATATATATGGCTTTCTAGAATGTGGTTAAATCTCATTTATAAATAATAGTATCCCCTGTCTGGCAGCAAAGCTTTTGATGTTTTCTTCCCAAGGAAAACATTTGACTCTTAAAATAGAATAAATGAGAAGGGAGTATGTTAATTAGAGACCAGAGATAAAATTAAGATTTGATTGGGGATTTCAGTGACGCTTTTAAAACTGCTTTCACTCTGAAGATGTTTTTCACGTGGGTTGGGAATGAGTGGGAATCTGCTAATTCCACGCACTGTTCAAGGTGGCACCCGCCGGCACAGCCTGGGTTTGAACCCAGGGCAGTTGAGTACAGGGGGCAGAGACAGAAGAACAGGAATCCCTGCTCCCCACGTGCTGATCGGTACTCACCTGGGCCAGTCTTCTCCCGGCTTCAGTGGACACCTGCCTCTCCTCCTCACAATCCATCTTGTTTCCCAGCAGGACCACGGCCACTCCTTCTACACCTGCATCCTGCACACAGGACATAGGCCCTCAGCTACCCTCAATGGATGTCAGGGCCAAGAGAGAAGCTTCTAGAAGTTTCTAGAAGCTGCCAGACATCCTCTCACTTGGACCCTCTCTTCTCCTTTCTGATTACATGACACTTTCATGGCTAACCTTGTGGACACCTCCTCCTACGAGTCTTTCTGGATTGTTCCTGCCCGCTCTTCATAACCATGTGCCCTCTGATTGCCTAGGCTGCTTAACATTTGTCTCTGGTTTGCTTTTTTCTTTTTCTTTATGTGTATGTGTGTGTGCATATGTGCACCGTGTGTGTGTGTGTGTGTGTGTGTGTGTGTGTGTGTGTGTGTGTGTGTGTTCAGATGGCCACAGAGGCCAGAAGAGGGTGTCAGATCCCCTTGGAGCTGGAATTACTGACAGTTGCGAAAATCCAGTATGAGTGTGGAGAGCTGACTGCCCATCCCCTGGAAGAGCAGCAGGATCTCCCGATCACTGCATCCCCTCTAGCCCCTATATGCTTTTCAAATCAGTGCCAACATTATAGTTTCTGTCTGCTGACTGCTTTCTTTCAGGTGCCAGACGTGGTGTGTGAGCAGATCTTCCCAGCCCTCCATGAGAGAAACAGAAGTTCGGGAGGTTCAGCCACATGCCCAGAGTCACAGAGAGGGATGAAGTAGACCCAGAGCTCTTGCTCATGAATCACTTTATCTGCCATTTTTCCCCTCTTTCACTAGACTAGAAACTTCTAGAGAGAGGCCACATGCTTCACTTGGTCCCAATTCAGCCTCATCATGCTGGGCTCATGCCCTGCAGAATCCCATCGAGATTAGTTATGTAGGGCATGGAGCTAGACCTTGTTAACCGGAATTCCTGCAGAGGAGACACTCCAAGCGGACGTGCTGCTTATAGAAAAGAGCTACTTGTAGGGTGCATGAGCAGTTTGTTTTCGAGGCTGCTTTCTCTGTGCTACATCCACCCATATGTCCCTTGGTGGATGGTGTCATTTTTTTTTTTGTCTGTACTTTCTTTTATTTTTTTTTAATATTTTTATTTTTTACGTGAATTGGTGTTTTGCCTGCCTGTATAATTGTGTAAGGGTGTCAGATCTTGAAATTACAGACAGGGGGGCTGGAGAGATGGCTCAGCGGTTAAGAGCACTGACTGCTCTTCCAGAGGACCTGGGTTCGATTCCCAGTACCCACATGGCAGCTAACAACTGTCTGTAGTTCCAGTTCCAGGCAAACACCAAGGCAAATAAATAAATAAATAAAGTTTAAAACAAAAAAAAAGAAAAAGAAAAAGAAAAGAAAGTGAGAGGCCCTGACCTTGAACCTTGGGACCAAGTGAGGGCAAGAAACCAGGACTCCGTTTTCTGCCACCAGTAGGGAGCAAACTGAGAATCACACATGGAGATCTGTGTCTCCTCTTACCACCCTCAAATGCACTGTGAGAAGAATTCTGACCTTTTGAGCCAGGCTGGGATGGGGGTGGACCATGGCTGGCTGCAGGTGCAAGTCTGCTCTGTCTGAGTCTGTGACAGGGCACCATGGGGCTGGGGAGATGGCTCAGGGCTTCAGCGCTTGCCATACAAGCCTGAAAACAGAATCAAATACCCAGAAACCCACATAAATGCTGGGTGGGCATGGCAGCCTGCCTGCCATCACAGTGTCAGTCAGAGATAGGAATCCTGGAACAAGCTGTCTGAGACCAGCCATATTGACCCACCAATAACTGAGAGGCTCTGCCTCAATGGAAAGGGTGGAAGAGAAACAGGACATTTCCCAAAATCAGACTTGTGCCCACACATGCACACAGAAACGCACAGAGAAACACACACACAAAATACCATAAACCCAGCCTTGGGGTGGTGGTAACAAAGACCGGCAAATCTCTGGAGCTCATTGTATGTGTCTTATCCCTTCTCTATGAACGCCTCTCCATTAACACCAGCTTAAACCTATTAAAACTCTCAACAAATTCTGACTGTTTCATATTGCCTCCTAAAACTCTTTCCTGTGGCAGAGTCAAGAATCACAGCCTCACCTGAGGGGAGGTCACAGAACCAGCCCTTGTCTCCAGCCCGTTCCCACAGGAGCTGACAGAAGTGATGGGTAGTTTTGAGTATGGATTTGACACAATGTAGAAGCACATGGCAATGCCGTCTCCATGAGGAACTGTCTAGGATAGGTTGATCTGTGAACATGCCTATGAGGGACGTTCCTAATTGGGTTAATTGGGATGGAAAGAGCCTTCCTGAATGCAGGTGGCCATTGTTTCATAGGCTGGGCCCTGAGCTCCAGCAGGAATGTATTAACCCATTGTTCTCTTGAGTGTGAATGTAATGCGTCCAGCTGTTTCAAGCTCTTCTGCATTGACATCCTGGCAACCACAGACTGTACCTTGAAATGTAAGCTAAAATAAAACCTTTCTCCTTGAAGTTTCTTTTGTCAGGGTGTTCATCACAACCACGGGAACCAAGACATGAGCAGAAGATGCCAGAGACATGTGGGCGTTCAGCAAGCACAGTGATTATTCATGGTGGCTATATAGACCCAGTGGTCTACCTAACAGTCGCTCAGGTCTGCTATGGGTCTCTGTTTTTTAAGGACACTAGCTCCATAGTGTTCTGGGTAGTTTTAATTGTCACCTTGAACAAGCTGGAGTCACCAGGGAAAAGGGGACCTCAATATCAGACTGGCCAGATCTGTAAGTCTTACATCGTAAGACAATGTCTTAAAAGTCAATGTGGGGGCTGGAGAGATGGCTCAGTGGTTAAGAGCGCCATCTGCTCTCCCAGAGGACCCGGGTTCGATTCCCAGCACCCACGTGGCAGCTAAGAACTGTCTGTAGTTCCAGTTCCAGGCAAACACCAATGCAAATAAATAAATAAAGTTTTTTTTAAAAAAAAAAAAAAAAGTCAATGTGGGGGGGGCAGCTCACCATAAGTGTCACTATCCCTAGGCTGTGGGCCTGGGCTAAATAAAAAAGTTAAGTTAGCTGGCATAAGCCAGTGAGTAAACAGTCCTCCGTGGTTTCTGCTCCAAGTTCCTGCCTTGAATTCCTGCCCGGTCGTCCCTTAGTGATGAACTGGGACCTGGAAGGTGCAAGTTGAAATACCCTTTCCTCTAAGTTTCTTTTGCTCATGGGGTTACCTCACCAACGGAGGTCAAACTGGAGCACCTGGTAAGGATTCTTGGGCAGAGAAACTCCAGAGCCTGCCATAGGCTTCTCTTACGACAGGGTAGTATTGAGACATCTGCTTGGCACTGACTTTTAATTAGCCTGGACTCTGGACTGTCATGAAGAAACAGACACACCACTCCACCTTTGTCCTCTTACAGGAGCCACTGAATTATCCTACTCAAATGTTTACTTATCATACAAGAAGCAGGGGTAACATGGAATGAGTGTATAACGCACGCCGGGCATTATTCTTGGCATGTGTGAACTCCCAGGCACTGCCAGATGAAGATGTGGGGATCAGAAGGAACTGAACCCGGAATGTCTCCCTGCAAAAGCCCATAGGTTATGGCTTGGTGCCCAGCCTGGCACTATTGAGAGGTAGAAGAATTAGATGGTGAGGCCTGAGGGCTGGAGAGATGGCTCAGCACTTAAGAATAGAGGTTGCTCCTCCAGAGGACACAGGCTAAGTTTCCAACACTGCAACTGTCTGTAACTCCAGTTAAAAGTGGCCTGGCACCATCTTCTGACCTCTAAGGGCATCAGGCATCCATATGGCAGAACACCCACACACATAAAAAATTTATTTTAAAAAAGAGGTAAGAGCATTTAGGAGGCAGAGGCAGGCAGATCTCTATGAGTTCAAGGCCAAGCTGGTCCAGTGAGTTCTAAGACAATAGCCAGAGCTACATAGAAAGACCCTGTCAAAAAAATAAGTGACGCCTGGCTGGCACTGAAGTCTTCTGGTCATTAGGCACATGCCCTCAAAGTGGATCATAGGACACTGGCTTCTTTTTCTTCCCTAGACTTATCTCCCACCCATCTTGATAGGGTCTCATATAGCCAAGGCTCACCTCTAGTTTGCTAAGTAGCCAAAGATGACCTTGAACTTCTGATCCTCCGGTCTCTACCTCCTGAGCGTGAGGACCACAGGCATACACCACTATGCTCTGCTTATGCTGAGATCAAACCCAGGACTGCTTTACAGTCACTAGACCAACGGTTTACCTCTCTCTCTCTCTCTCTCTCTCTCTCTCTCTCTCTCTCTCTCTCTCTCTCTCTCTCCCACACACAGCACAGTGAGAAGTTTGGCTCCAGCATGGATTTCCCACCAAGATACACCTGCTCTGCCACAGGCCCAAAGGCAACAGGACCAACGGTGAACCAAAACCTCCCAAACAGAGCCAGCATAAACCATCTCTGTATAAGCCGATTGCCTCAGGGTCTTGTGACTTAAAACTGACAGGGGGAGTCAAATGAGGCAGCCAAGATCTCAGCCCCATGAGAGGTAGTGCTAGAATTTGAACCCAGGCCTGGAGGATCCTAACTTGCCACACTCTGAATATATTCTATGTAAGATACTCACCTTATGATTTCCTGCCAGTGCATGCGTGCAGACCTGGGACATGTCTCGAGCATGTCCAGGCTCTGTAAGAAACTGCCTGCCATGTGGGCAGAGACTAGCCCATTTTCACCCTCCACTAACACCAGGACCTAAATTGCATGGTGTTTGCTCCTGTGGTACCTCATAAGCTAGCCAGATCAATGCAAGGAAAGCAAATTACCTGTCATTAGAGACGATTAATGAAATGCTAAGATTATGCCCATATAAAATAATGCCTCATGAAGGCCCGTGGCCAAGGCAGAACCTGCCATGTGGGATGGCTTGTTCAGGGACTGCACTAGCTTGTTGGCCCTGGCCCAGGACCTCCTCTCCAGCGCTAGCTCCCCAAAGGGCCTTACCTACAGTTGCTGACAGCCCGGTGGCAAAGGCATTGTGATGTATCAGGTGTAGGAATGAGGTCTTGCCCACATTGGAGTCCCCCAGGAAGATAACATGGTAGAGGTAATCGGGGTCAGCCTGAGGCTTGCCAGCAGTGAGGTCCCCAGGGGAAGTCAGTTCAGCCTCCCCTGAGTCTGCTCCTGGATTCTCTGGCCTGCTCTCTGCGCTCTCTGCTGCTGGCTCCATGGGCTGAGGGGTGCCTAGCTTGCTCTCCACCTGAACAGGCACGAACATGGGTCTGGGCTGAGCTTTTGATTCAGTCAAGGTGAGGGGGGTTTGTGTGGTCTCTGGGGACCCCACTGCAAGCCCAGCCCCAGGGCCCACAAAGGGAGAACCTCTTGGAAGAGACATTTTGCCAGGAGCAGGAACTTCTGTCTTAGGAGGAGCCTGTGATGTGTCTGGCAGGGTATCATCTCCTTGGGGTGTTTCTGGGTTCCTGGCTTCAAGGCTGGGAGCCTCATTGGCCTGTTCTAATGCCAGCTCCTCCTGGCCTCTCTCTCCTGAGTTTCCTTCCCCTGACCTGGGCTGCCCTTTGGGACTCTGGAGGAGGTGGGTAGACAGGCTAGCCAGCCTAAAGCCATTGCCAAGGGCTTCTTGGGAACCCCTAGGATAACTCTCCTGCTTAGCCAGGTGGGCCTCACCCTGCACTGGCATATCTGTGGGTACCTGGCCCATAGGTTCCAGGCTTTGGGAGGGCTCTGCAGCCCTCTCTGGGAGGGCAGGGGCACCTTGGAACGCTAAGTCCAGCTTCAGGTCCTCTACCAGGACCTCTCTTTCCATGGGCAGCTTGGCTGACTCAGGTTCAGGCCAAAGACTCTCATCACAGAGGGCTGGGGTCTGGGACTGTATTCTTGATCCAGCTGGGGACTGAGGAGGAGGAGAGAGGCTCTGAGGAGGAGGGTCAGCCTCAGAAGCAAGCAGCACTCTGAAAGCTGCTGCCCCCATGCTCTCAGACTCCTCAGCCTGGGCTCCTGGCTGGCTCCAGAGGAAGGGGGACTTGAGTTTAGCTTCCAGGCCAGGGGTGTCCACAGTGTCCACGGTCTGCTTAGAACTGCCTTCCTGTCCATCCTGCCCCTCGGTGTCCTCCATCTCTTTCCTATCGTTGGTATTGGGAGGTACCCCGGCAGGGCTCCCTGGATCTGGGCTTGGATCTGAGGTTGGCTCCTGAGCAAACTGTAAAACAGGCAACTTGGAAATGGAAATCTGCCTAACAATCCGGGGAGTCTGGGGTCCTGAGGTGCTGCTGGGGGTTGAGGGTGAACTCCAGCAAAGCTGCAGGGTTCCGTGGGAATGATCTCCAAAGCTTCTCAGGAGCTGGTCCCAGTCATCATTGTCTTCAAACAGCTCAGGCAATTGGGCCTCCTCAGTGGGGACAGCCTGGGGGTCTGGGGCCTTCTTATTTTCTCTGGGGACACTGGGAAGGAAGCGGGAGTGAAGGAAGGTCAGGGAAGTGGCAGTTAGTGGTATCCCCCAAATCCTGGTAGCATAACTTTCCTGTGGCTAGCTCTCCACCAGGGCTGGCTGAAAGTTCCCCATCTCATTCTTAAAACTCACATGAGGTTTAACCCTGACCAGGCAAGCCTCCTTGCCTCAGCGCTGTTACAAACAGAGCAAGTGGGGGCTGGAGAGATGGCTCAGCGGTTAAGAGCATCCTCTGCTCTTCCAGAGGACCTGGGTTCGATTCCCAGCACCCACATGGCAGCTAACAACTGTCTGTAGTTCCAGTCTAGGCAAACACCAAGGCAAATAAATAAAGTTTAAAAAAAAAAAAAAAAAAAAAACAGAGCAAGTACCTGCCTGGAAGCTCTGTGTGTGTGTTACTATATATGTATATATGTGTGATTATGTGTTTATATGTATGTGTATATGATTGTGTGTGTGTGTATTGTGCGTGTATATTGTGTGTGTATGTGTGTGTGTGACTATGTGTATATGTGCATGTGAGTATGCGTTTATATGTGTGTATGTGATTGTGTGTGTGATTGTATTTGTATATGTGCATGTGATTAGGTGTTTATATGTATGTGTATGTGATTGTGTGTGTATATTGTGTGTGTATGTAATTGTGTGTATATGTGTATGTGATTGTGCGTGTGTATATTGTGTGAGTATGTGTTTATATGTGTGTATGTGATTGTGTGTGTATGTGATTGTGTGTATATATGCATGTATATGTTTATATGTATGTGTATGTGATTGTATGTGTGGTGTGTGTGTGTGCTCATCCTGAGATCTAACTAGCTCCATAAGAACAGCCTTTTCTGGCTCCCAGAAGCCACTGCTCTCTACCTGAGTCCAGAGGAGAGCCTACTTGCCTGGGTTCTTCCTCCACCTGCCAGGACACTAGGCCCCGGGCGGTATTCAGATGTGCCCTTGTCACCTGCAGCTGTCCTTGCACCTCAGCCAGCTGCCCCGCCAGGTCGCGCTCGGCCTCTTTGAGCTGCAGATTCTCCCTACTGGCCTCCTGCTGGGTGCTGCTGAGGTGGACGAGCTGAGCCTCCAGCTATGGAGGAGAAAGAGGAAGAGTGGGAATTGTCCTCTAGGATTACATAGAGCCTCCAAAACCTTGGTGAGGCAATGACACCCTGCCCCTCACCCCCACTGCCCACCCCTGAAGACCCAGCTTAAATTGTACAATTATGGATTGGAAGGGAGGTCACCCTTCACGCATCTAATTAGATCTCGGGAAACCATGATCAGAGGACAGGGGTCCTCACTGCCCCCCGCCAGGGCCAAGCCCCGAAGCTGCTGCTCTTCCTGATTCCATCTGGACTGCAGGGGCTTCTGACCCATCAGTGACTCAGAAGGTTCTGACCACAAGATCCTACAGAGCAAGAGCCCAGCAAGAACTGCAGAACAGCCTCTGGGGTGGCCTGTACCGCCCTCCCCACCACCCAGCAGGTGTTCACGTATTAAGAATCTGCTCAAGGTTACTCAGATGACAGTCCTGTTGCCCAGAACGTCACCTCTCCTGCCCCTTCTGTGTCTCACATGGCCCAGGCTAGCTTCGAACTCCTAATTCTCCAGCCTCCATCTCTGAGAGCTGGGTTACAGGCCTGTGCCACCATACCCAGTCTGTCCAAAGCTTTTCCTCTCTCTATTGTCCCCATATACAGCCTCATTTGACACATGAAGCCTGGGAAATGCCACGAGAGACAGGCACCTCCTTCTCATGGATGCTGAAAACCTGAGGCTAGGGTAAGCTCCAGGCTTATTTCTCTGGATCTGCCTGGCTCTTTACTGGACCCATGGAAGTGTCCCCAGGGCACTGGGGAGGGAACCCTGATCTGGCAAGGAGCAGCCCAGGGAGTTCTTGGCTGCTCATGGCTTCAGAGACCTGTTCAGCTGGGAACAGTGAGAAGGTTATCTGGGGTCTGGGCTCCCCAGAAGGCCTGTCCTCACCTCTGTCTGGCCTTCTACCAGCCGCTGAACCTCCTGCTCCTTGGCCTCCAGGGCCGCCTCCATGTGGGTGTTGAGGGCCATGTCCCGGGAGTCACTCTGCAGAGAAAAAAACCGTGTCAGCCCTGCTCTCCAGACTCCAGAGTCAGCTGGGCTGGGCTGGCCCTCTCCACCTCACATCCACTCTTGCCTGGGGTTCAAAGAGGACTGTGGGATTCTCCACTTGGGCCTAAACTCTCACAAGGACACGGAAGTCCAGAGAGTAGAAATCAGTCCTGGGGAGCACATGCCCAGCAGGCCCACCCCATCTCTCTGGGGAACACACGCTGCAGGCAGGAGCCTCCCAGTGGCCTCTGCTGCCCAGTTACTCCTTAACCACTACTTAGCGTGGAGAGGCATTCATGGAGGGCAGGGCCATGGCCCAAGGCACTCACCTGGGCCAGCAGCTGCTGCTTCTCCCTTCGGATCTGCTCCTCAGTCTCCTCATAAAGCTGCCTCACCTTGTGGAGATGGTCAGAATCTTGCCTGCAGTGGCAGGAAGTGGGTACCAAACAGGACCTCTGGAACGCTATGCCTGCGGCCCTCCGGCCTTGCTTGCCCTCAGTGGTCTCAGACCCCTATCATGTCCCCCTGTGTCTATTCATACCTCTACTGGTGTTCCTATCCCCCACCCTATCTACGGTCTCCATTGTCCCAAATCTCTACCCCCACCACCCTCCGTCACCTTCCTGGCCTCATGACTCAGGCTCCTATGACAGAGCTGTGACCCTGACAGTTACAGGGTCATAAAATAGGCCCCTGGAGTTTCTTTCTCCTCAAACTTGGCTCTGCTTATCCAGCCACTCCGGAAGGGGGCAGAACCTCATCTAGGACTCCACGGTGTGGGTGTGCAGGGAGCCCCTGCGATGTCCCCACTCACTTCTTCAGCGTCCACTCCAGCATCTCCCGGTCAGCCCGAGCCTCCTGCAGACGACTGCTCATCTTGGTCAGGAAGCCCTCCAAGTTACCTGCCAACTGGGGCTCCTCCTGACGCAGTTCCCCCCACAGCTTCCAAATCTCAGCCTGCCTGGAAGTATGGGAACCCTCAGAGATCTGATACAAGACAGCCAGGAAGTGCAAGGCTTCTGTAGCCCAGGCTAGCCTCAAACTTGCTATGTAACAAAGAATAACATTGAACTCCTGATTCTCCTGTTTCCATCTCCCAAAGGCTGGGACTACAGTGTCCTGTTTATGTAGGGCTGTTGGGGATGACACCCACATAAGGGCTCATATATGCTAGGCAAGCATTCTACCAAGCCAGTCACATCCTCACCCCTAGTCCCCAGTTCTAATGGCAGCACTCCCAGAGACTTGAGGACCTGAAATACAAGATCCTACTAACAATACTACAAAGCTTAATTCAAGTGCCACCCTCCTGGGACATTTCTATATATGAGCTGTCTCCCACTTGTTTGCTTGTGAGTCAGTGGCTAATGGGGGTGGGTGGGGTAGGCTTGGAAGTCCAACATCTCAAGGCATCCATCCATCCACCTTCTCTCTCTCCCCGTTCTGGAGTCCTGTGGTTTCTAGCAAGCCTTTACCCACCCTGTGCTCAATGGGAAAACAACGAAGGCCAATACTTGCCAAGCAAGATTGTCTGGGGAATGAGAGGCATGCCAAGAGTGAGTGCCAGCCCGGGGCCCTGCCCACAGTTGGCACTCAGTACACACTACTTTCACATGGACTTAATTAAGACAAGAAGACAGAGGCCCCGGAGGGCGAGGGAGCAGGGCCAGGCAGCCAAGTGGGTAAATGGCTCTCTGCTCCACCTGCTCTGCCAGCCTACGCCCCAGGTCCCTCCCCGCCTGCCCCAAAGCTGCAACCCCACCCTCTGAACCAGATGGGAGCAATTTCATCCTTCAGAGGCCGGTGGGTGGGGTAGCAAGTGGGAGAGAGTGGCTGAGGAGGAGTCCCTGGCTGGTTCTACCAGGCCTCAAGGCTGTGGCAACTCAGGAACCCACTCCCTCCCCCTCCCCCCATCCCCACCCCCCACCCTTTCAGCACATAAGACAATCCCCATACACCCAGGACCTGAGCCCAAGACCCACAGCAAGAACTGATATTCCATCTCCAAGCCCTCCCAGCCCAGAACACCACCATGTCTGAAGTCACCCTACTGAGAGACCCTTAGGGAGTCTCCAGGTCCCCCTCAGAGATGATGCTCCAACTGGCTGATCTATCTAGAGAGTGTGAAGAGAGGGGACCCTCTAGGCATACTGTAACAAGGAACAGAAGTCAGAAGTCACACTATCAAATGGCCAAACTGGGGTCTGCACCCAGCCCTACCCTGAGCCCTCACCCCTGACAACTGGTAGGGCCTTACTCAGAAAGGGAGTGGCCAATCCCCATCTGCCCTACAAGGGCTAAGAAGGCCTCCTTCTCTTCCGCTTCAGCCTCTTCTAGGGCAGGCAAACTGAAGGTCACAGATACCGGTTGAGAGAGCACGGGCCGCTTTGTGCGGAGCCTGTGGGTACGGGGGCTGGAGCCAAAGATATTTTCTGGGAAATAGAGGGGATTATGGATGAGATGAGGCTCTGACTTCCTTTGAACCCCACCCCCAATATTTAAACCGGGATACATTCATGCATGTACCAAATCAGCCTTGGTTGTCTTATAAAGTGGGAATGCCCATTTCACACATCATCTGAGGCCCAGAGATGCCTAGAGACCCTCTGGAAGTTAGATAGCAGCTCTAGGGTAGCTAACAGATATTTTTTTTTTTTTTTTTTTAGACACTCAGGAAATATTCAGTGAGCGTTTACTGCGAGCTGGTGATGGAGTTTACCCAATCCCAGGCCTTGGGGAGCTGACATTCTAGCTCAAGGATTGAAAAGGGCATGTCTTCTCGTGTGTGTGTGTGTGTGTGTGTGTGTGTGTGTGTGTGTGTGACACATGTACACAGTATTCATGTGGAGGTCAGAGAATAACTTTCAGGAGTCAGTTCTCTTCGCAAAGTGGATTCTGGTTACTGAACTTGAGTTATCAGATTTGGCTGCAATCATCCTTAACCAATAAGCCATCTTTTAGGATCTTTTCCTTCTTTTTCATAAAACAAATTTGTTAAGTGAGGTGCCTCTACACCCCAACTCCCCCCAGATACCACCCTTTGGGGCCTGGAACCTGCAATTGCCTTGACAGAGGCTGGAAAGTGACCTCCTGGGGTGCAGTCCGCCTCAAAGCCAGGAAGCCTTTATCCTCTACTGAGAATACAAAGGGGGGGTCTCTAGGGGAGGAGCTGACAGCTCTCAGATGTAGGGAGTCCCCCACACCCACCCAGGCCTCTCACACAGCCCAGCATTGTGCTGGAAGCCTCCAGGGCCTTCCCAGGACAGACACATACTGAGTCCAGAGCTGAATTCTTCCAGCGACAGGCGGCCCCTGTTCTCCATGTCTACCCAGTCAAATAGCATCTGTGGCTCCTCGCTACCCAGGAAGCTGAACTTGGCCTCCTGAAAGGAAGAAATGAGTCAGTTGGCCACTGTTTGTACAGGAGAGGCTGTGCACAGGACGGGAGGTGTCTGTCTTCTGCCATCCTGCTTTCCTTCTTCCAGGGGCAGGGTCACTCGGGGCCTGCCGTGTAGTTCCTCATAGCACACTAGGTACCCTTCAGCAGGGCCCTGAGCAGGTTCCAAGTCACCTACCTCCCTATTGCCCTCTAAAATCTGCATTTATGTATTCCCCTTCATTCTTTGGTGGGGTGGCTCTGGAGACCATCTGGCACTTGTTTGTTTGTTTATGAGGTAGAAATGGGGTCTCTCTATTATGTAACTCTGGCTGTACTGAAACTCACTATGCAGACCAGGCTAGCCTCGAATTTACAGAGATCTACCTGCTTCTGCTTCCAGAGCACTGGGATCAAAGATGTACAGCATTGTGCCACCTAGCCACCTGACACTTGTAAGGTGACAAACCACAACAGCATGTCCCTGTCCCGGGATAAGGTCCACGCAGGCTTTTGCAAGTGTGGCTCTAAGGTCACATAACTGAATGAGCGGGTGTCATCAGCACTGTGTTCATTCGAAATCACACATCTGTCAGAGCTTTCTCAGCACCACCTTGTGACATCACTGCAGCCACAGTTCTAAACACAACATCTGCATATTTTGCACGCTGTTCTGTCAGAAGGTGACAGAGAATGCTGCCTGAAACACCATGGCTCAGAGTTAAGGCTGCAGACAGTGTGCCTTGAACTGCAGTGTTTTTACTTCTTATGCAAAATTTCTGCCATGAGAAAAGCCATGATGAGCGGAGTTTGGTAGCTCACACCTGCGATCCTAGCAGGAAGCAGAGGCTAGTGGGTCTCTGTGCATTTGAGGCCAGCTAGATCTATATAATAAGTTCCAGGACAACCTGTGCTACATGAAGAGACACTGTCTCAATACCACCACAACCCCAAAAGAAAGAAAGAAGCCATAATGATGTTTCAACTATGAAAGACAGACATTTAGTATTTTCTTAGCAGCATGTAAGTATCAAATCAGTATGTGTGGACTGTATTCTGTTAGAATGTTTCATTTTAAAACTTGCTGTTGTGTGTAGGTGATGGCTCACACCTTTAATCCCAGCACTCAGGAGGCAGAGGTAGGTGGATCTCTGAGTACCAGGCTAGCCTGGTCTAGAGAATGAGTTCCAGAACAGTCAGGGCTACATTGAGAAACCCTGTCTTTAAAAGATAAATAAATAAATAAGAAAAGTTGCCAGTCAGTGTTGGTACAAGCCTTCCATTCCAGCACTCAGGAGTCAGAGGCAGGTGGCCCTCAGTGAATGCAAGGCCCGCCTGGTCTAGGGTGAGTTATAGGACAGCCAGGACTGCTACATGGAGAAACCTTGTCTTAAAGAAAGAAAGGAAAGGGGCTGGAGAGATGGCTCAGCAGTTAAGAGTACTGACTGTTCTTCCAGAGCACCTGAGTTCAATTCCCAGCAGCTAACAACTGTTTGTAACTCCAGAATCTGTCACTCCAACCCTCACACAGACATACATGCAGGCAAAACACCAATGCAAATAAAAATAAATATTAAAAACAAGAAAGGAAGGAAGAAAAAACGCTTTAAAAATCATTCTTATCAGCAGGAGAAATGGCTTCAGTAGCTAAGAGCCTAAATTGCTGTTTCAGAGAACCTGAGCTGGGTTTTCTGCTATCAGGCTGCTCACTATAGCTATAACTCTAGCCTCAGGGGATGCAACTCTCCTGGCCTTTGCAGGTACCAACACTCACAGGCACATCTAGGCATGTGTTTGTGGAGGCCAAAGGACAACCTTGGCCCTTGGTCCCCAAGCACCATCTTTCTTTGGGAGTCCCAGACTGTTCCGGGGCTCTCCAAGTAGGCTAGGTTGGCTGGCAGGCCCTGGGGGCCTGCATACCTCTGCCTCCCCTGGGCTGGGACTCAAGTGTGTCTCTGTACTTGTTGGATGCATGCATCTATTTTACAGGCCTGTATTCCCAGATATTGTAAAATATTTCTCCAGTGAAAGAAATCACATGGAAAAAGTTTAAGAAGGCACGTGCTAGACCTCCAAGTAGCTAATTCATCTCAAAGAACTGATTAAGGAAGAGTCACGTGTAAACTTGTAGATTCTGTCCAGGAACATTGTAGATAATTTCTGTCTGATGAGACAGATAACAAGATTTATGGCCTGTTGGACTTTCACTAGCTGTTTAAAAAAAAAAAAAAATCCTAGCTCAATAGTCTAATCTGTCTTTGTTAAATTGCCCAACTTTTTTAAGTGTTCTTTAAATCATGCACAATGCTAATTAACACATTAAAAAAATTCTCTGAGGGATGTGGCTTGGTAATCAAGCACTCATCCAGCATGGAAGGATAGAAAAAGCAACCCACTTTGACATGAGCTTCACTCTGATAGTCTGCTTAGTGTTTGGCCACAGGTAATCATTTTACTTTATCCTCAGAGGGTGCAGGCCCCTGTGAATTGAGTCACAGACTCAAGCAAGATGCACCACTATACAGGGACACCTCAGGGTGCGCTGAGCCCGGAGCATCTCAGCACGTGGAGGAGAGCCTAAGTGTCACAGAGTTTTAGGGGCTTTGTTACTCTTGGTTTTTGTCCTCCCCCACCAGATGAGATCTCTTGTAGCCGAGGCTGGTCTCAAACTCACGGTGTAGCCAAGGATGGCCCTGAACTTCTGAGCCTCCAGCCTTCATCTCCCAAGTGTTGGAATTACAAATGGGCTGGACAGTTTTCTGTCAACTTAACACAAGCTAGAGTCACCAGAGAGGGAGCCTCAACTGAGAAAATGCCTGCCTAAGATCAGGCTGTAGGAAAGCTGGAGGGCATTTTATTAATTAGTGATTGATGAGGAAGTTCCCAGTCCATGGTGAGTGGTGCCTTCCCTGGGCTGGTGCTCCTGGGTCCTATAAGAAAGCAGCCTGAGCAAGTCATGAGGAGCAAGTTAGTAAGCAGCACCCCTCCATGGCCTTTGCCTCAGCTCCTGCCTCCAGGTTTCTGTCCTGTTTGAAGTTCTGGCCAGACTCAGTGATGTGGAAAGCTAAGTCAGATTAACCCTTTCCTCTCCAGGTTGCTTATGGTGTTTCATCACAGCAATAGTAACTAAGACATCAGAAGGCATGTGATGTCCTCTTCCACTTTGGTGTCTGTTTTGAGTTCACACTTGGGTCACAGGTCGCTAGGTTTGGGTAGCAAGCTCCTTTAGACACTGTACCTTCTTGCTGGTGCAGAAGGCCTCCAAGGCCAGAGGCATCAGACCCCTGGAGCTGCAGCAGCAAGAAGTTATGATGTGGGCATTGAGAATCAGGCTTGAATCCTCACAGTGAGTGCCATAGGCTCCTAACTGCTGAGCTGTGCTCCAGCCCCTCATGTCCTAATCTTTAAAAACACAAAAAGCAAGACGTCTTCCTCAGGAAAGAGCTGAATTCTCTCACACTCATGTTACCTTCTCCTGTGAATATTTCAAAATATATTGTTTGCCTGTGCTCTCTCCCCCCCCCATTTTCTCTTAGCTGAGCATACTGGTACAGGCCTGTAATCCCAGCATTTAGGAGGCTGAGGCAGGAGGATTGCTATGAATTCAAGTCCACTCTCAGCTATATAACAAGACACTATCTCACAAAAACATCAAAAGAAGGGCTGGTGAGACTGTTCGACTGGTTACAGCTCTTGCCATGCCCTGACTTCCATGTCCAGAACCAACAGTGGAAAGAGATGACCAACTCCCGGAAGCTAACCTCTGACTTCCACCCATACACCCTGACACAGCGTGCCCTCACTCACACATACACATCCCATATACACATTAACATATTATATTATTAATTATAATGACATTTTTATATTGCATTATATGTTATATTATCTATATATTAGAATATATAATTATATGCATAATATAATGTTCAATATATAATATATTAATAATAATTGTTAAAAAGCCAGGATGAGGTGCTGGGGAGGCAGAGAACTTGCACAAAGTTCTGGGTTCAACCTCCAGCCCCCCCCCATAAAACTGCATGGTGATGCCTGTGATTCCAGTATGACAGAAGCAAAGGCAGGAGAATGAGAACCCTAAGCCAGCCTCAGATACATAATCAGCTAGTGGCTAACCTGGGCTACATGCATCTAAAAACAAAAGAGAGAAAATACCACAGGGGCTGGTCTGTCTTCCCCAGACTATGAGGTCACAGGAACAAGGCTGTTTCAGGAGATCTCTCCTGCTCTGTGGAAGGTTCTAGAAAGTTCTGGAAGCTTTTGCCATCTACAGTCTCTTCTTGTCACCAGGGAGCTACCTTGCAAGCCTACTGATACAAACGTGTCCTGTAGAAGATACTACTAAGGTAAGGAACACACAGCCTTTCCTCTGTCCACTAGACTGCTTCCCTCTGTGGCCTGGAAGCCCTGCTGTGAGCTGTAGAGCCCAGCTTGTACCTTCAACCATGAAAGACAAGTCTAGGCCTAGAGAAAAAGGACTGTCCTAGGCTCTGCTTCACTGGGGTACTGGCTTCCAAGCTGGCCTTGAGTGACCTTCACATTAGCCAGCCTAGCAGTCTCCCTGGCTTCCCTGACATCGGGTAGAGGGAGCAGTAATAGTGGATGTGGAGCTGTGTGTACTGAGGCTCTCACAAACCTATATGGGCTTGGGGTGTTTGTTCTTGTTGTTTTGAGACAAGACAAGGTCTCATTGAGCATAAGCTGGCCTTAAACTCTCTGTGTGAGCCTCTTCCAACTGAGGTCCCCAGATCCTCCCAGATTTTTGGAGACACTATTACCCAGACAGGCTATGTAGATCATGCTGGTCTTGAACTTAAGGTACTCCTGTCTCTGTCACCAGCTGAGGTAGCCAGAGTGAGCCACCAGACTGATCTGAAATTCAGCACTCTGTCAATAGATCTGAGAGACGTTTTCTCCTCTGAATTTTCCTTCCTTATTTATTTATTTTGCCATGTATCTGTGTAGCCCTGGCTGCCCTTGAACTCGCTCTGTAGACCAGGCTGGCCTCGAACATTGAAGTTCTTTCCAATCCTTGGCTTGGTTTTTCCGTTAGGACTTTCTTGTAAACAGCCTGTCTGCCCTAGACTTTCCTATTTATGACTCACACCCCACCTTCCAGTGCCCCTTCAGTCTTTAGCAAACTGAAGTGAAGCATGTGGAGCAGCATATGAATCTTACTTCCCTTCAGAAACCAACAAATACTTCGCTGGTTCTCCTTATGTTCCAGAACATTCTAGGTTTTTGTTTTGTTTGCACAGACTTCACAGGAGTCTCCCTTTCTATTTTATTAGGTTAGAAATGGATAAGTCAGTCATGCAAATTATTTACCTCCTTAGAGTGTCATTTTCTATAATGGTTCTCCTGTAATCAGCTGTGACAAGCTGTCTCTCTGGGACAGCCTTGGAGCTCCTATTGTGAAATCTCTCAGGAGGCTGGGGCCTCGGAATAAGGAAGGTCATTCCCAGGCAGGAAAACTGGTCAAACTACAAGAGGCACCTGCTGAAGAGTGGTGCTGGATTTGTAGCCTGATGGTGGATGAAGGCTGACAGAGTGTCCCAGCATTAGCACTAAGGACCACATTTCAGTGTCCCTTCAGAAGGCTGGATGACTCATCTTTATCCATGTCACCTGGGAGATGCTGCTGGGTATTTCTGCAAGGGGCTTTCCAAAGAAGGTCAGCCAGGGGAGAGACCCAGGTGGTGTGTGAGTGGTGCTGTCCCGAGGATGGGGATCCTGAACTGAATAAAAAGAAAAAAGCAGCTGGATGGGGGGGGGGGCACACCTTTAATCCCAGCTTTTGGGGAGGCAGAGGCAGGTGGATCTCTGTGTTCGAGACTAGCCAGGTCTACAGAGTGAGTTTCAGGACAGCCAGGGCTACATAGAGAAAGGGAAGGAAGGAAGGAAGGAAGGAAGGAAGGAAGGAAGGAAGGAAGAGGAGGAGGCAAGCTAGGAAGCAGTACTCATGCCTCTACTCGCTGACTGGACACACTGTGATCATCTGTGATCATCTGTCCGCTGTCCTCCCTCAGCCAGTACTTTCTCCTACCGTGATGAACTATGAGCCACGGTAAACCCTTTTTCCCTTAAAAGGCTTCTGTCAGCTTTCATTCAGGTTCTCGCTGCTGTAGCAAAGAACAAAGGAGTGAAAACAGCTGGCCATCTGACAGAAACATCAGCAATGGGGCTTCAAAAGTTCCATCTTTGATTCCATATAGAAATTTCGAGACAGGAACTAATTTTTGTCTAAGTGTTGATTTTTTTAAATTTATTTAACTTTATTTTTTATGTGCATTGGTGTGAACAGGACTTACAGACAGTTGTGAGCTGCCATGTGGGTACTGGGGATTGAACCCAGGTCCTCTGGAAGAATAGCCAGTACTCCTAACCCTCGAGCCATCTCTCCAGCCCCTGAGTGTTGATTTTGCGGCTTGAATCTAAGGAGGCTCATGTGTTTACAGCCTGGCTTCACCTATAGCAATAACTAAGGTCAACCCAACCATCTCTTCATACATAGAAAAACACAGGGAACTTATTTATAACCATAAGAAAAATGATCTGAAATTTGAGAATAAGACAAAAAGGTAAGATCAGACTGTAATTATCCAGAGGTGGAAACTGACCACACACTGTCCAGACCAGGGGAGATGAGTGGTCATCTCATTGTTTTTCTTTTGTTTTTGAGCTTCACTCTGAAGCTCTGGCTAGCCTAGAACTCAATATGTAGATGGCCTCCCCCATGAAAAGGTCTAGACTCAGGCCCAGAAAAGGCTCCGTGTGTTGTAAAACAATCTCCTCTGAATCTAAACATTCCTCCCAGCAGGCAGAGGAAGTCATGAGACTGTCCTGGCTTCAGTCACATGTCTAGGAAAGCTGACACTTGGGTCCCTCCCCAGCTTTATAGAAGTGATAAACAGTTATTCCTCTGGCCAGGGGCTGCACAGCAGGCATCCTGGGACTCTCCAGTTGACTGTAAATTGTGCAGGGCTCCAGGTTGCAGCTTTTGAGAGTCACCCCATTAGGGTGAGCTCTTTGATGGTGCACCTGCTTCTGGGTCATCCCTGCTCCTGGAAATCCTCACCCCTACTCCTGTTAGGAACCCCAACAAAAAATCATTGGACCTTGGTCTGCCGTGGAATCCATCCCCACTAGTAACTAGTAACATTGGCGTGTGTGTGTGTGTGTGTGTGTGTGTTGCACCTCCCCAGAAAAGCAAAGCTCTGCTCTGAAATGGGAGACAGACAGGAGAATTGGCCAAAAGAAGAAAGACCCTTCCCTTAACTCACCAATGCGCTCTCTCTCTCTCTCTCTCACACACACACACACATCCATGCTCTCACACACCCATGCTCACATATCCATGCTCACACACACAATCTTATTTATTTTTAAGTCCCAGACTTACTGAAGTCACTCATTAACTTCAGAGTTTCATCTAGGAAGGATGAAGTCAGTTTCTGACAAGGATTTATGCGCTGTTGGACATTAGTCATTTTTTCAGCAATCTAACCCTAACACCTTCCCGTCAAGCTGCTGGGAGTGTGGGAGCTCAAGGGCTCTGGGCATTAGTCGGGACATTCTACTGTAATCCCTACTTAATTAATAATAAATCAGATAAGATCTTTACCTGCCTCCCCAGGCAAAGGTGCTTACCTCTAATCCTGACAACCCGAGTTTAACCCTGCTAGAAGGAGAAAACCAATTCACACAGGCTGTCCTCTGACCTCCACACACGCACTGTGGTGTGCATACCTCCTAGCCACCTGCATGCACAAACAGATAAATAAATGTGCTCGATATGTAGCCTAGAATGACCTCAAACTTCTGACCCCCGCCTCTACCTCCTACGTGCCAGGATCACAAGTGTGTCCTACCGTGCCCAGTTTATCCCATGCTAAAAACTAAACCTGGGGCCTTGTGCATGCCGGGTGAGCACTCTATCAACTGAGCCACATTCCTGGTCTCTATAGCAACAGTCTTAACAGAGAAAGGATTGGGAGTGTGGAGTGATACCCAGAAGTAACATCAGACCCATCAAGAAAGCAACCCACACAGGACTTTTTGCAGTGAATAAGAAATCATCGGCTAGCTTTGTCTGGACTAATCATCTAGCTAGCTTTCAGCCTCTTAGTGGAACCCATGACATGGCCACTCTTGAGGTTTATACTCATCAACCTACCTTGGTTCCTAGTGCTCTGACTGCCTCCCCCAGATGATGAACATCTCTGCTCTGAGCTCCTCAGTCAGGTGGGGTGGAGCCTGCCTGTCATCCCAGCACTGGGGAGGCTGAGGCAGGGGACGGAGAGTTAGAGGCCAACCTGAACTACATAGAGAGACCTGTCTCAAAAATGTCTCTCACAGAAGGGTGGTGTTGGCACAAACCTTTAATCTTGCACTTGGGATACAGAGGCAGGTGGATCTCTGTGAGTTCAAGGCCAACCCGGTCTACATAGTGAGTTCCAGAGCATCCAGGACTGTAGAGAGAGAGACCCTGTCTCAACAACAACAACAATAATGTCTTTAAAAGCACTCACACAGCACCATTTGTGAGTTTCCTCTGTGACATAGTTTTCTCCTTTGTTAAAATACCAATGTTTCTATGAAAAGGTGATATATTAAGCCTCGTCAGTCACCTATGTGTTGGTATAAACAAACAAAACTTAATATTTCTGAGAGTGAATTTGGATGCAGGGAGAACAGACAGGCAAGCTAAGCCCTGGTTAAAATAGGAAGACTCAAGAATCTGCACAAAAGGGGTTCCAGGTGAGATAGGACCTCATGCTCACCGCCAGGTCCTCTCGGATGATAAAGCCCCTCTCTTTAGCACCACAGTCTTTGAAGAAAGACTGCAATTCTTCCTCAGCGTGAGGAGGCCAGGACTCGGGCTCGCGGGCCACGGGGGCATCCTGACCATCCGCGGGTTCTCGTATCTGTCTCCGGCGACTGGACGCCAGTCTCCGGCCTTTTCTGGACGCTCCTTTCCCATTCTCCATCGTGCCTCAGACCTGGGGACAGAGGAGAATTAGGGTGATGGGCCACACGCTGAGAACCCCAGCTCTGCAGTCGGCCTGCTGAGTGCCAAGGCTGAAGCCCCCACTCCTGCCTCCGCCCCACCCATCCCTACTTGGTCCGCCCACCATGATTTCAGCACATCCCCCTGCTCAGGCCTCTGCGCTGTGGAAGATCCCTTTGGCCTGGAACTCTCGGGTTCTTGGACCCTCCTGCGGGTCTCTGTGCCAGTCTCAAAGCCTCTACTCGTGGGCTGACTGGGAGGCCTGGAGTCCCCCCACTTTGCTGTCTGGAGTCAGGAAGAGCTCCCGTACATCTCTGGCTGTTGTGATCTCAGGTCCTCACCTCCCGCAGGGACAGGTGACTGACTGATCATGGCTTCACCGCCATCTCTTCTCAGCCTCATCCGTTCATCTTTCCTCTTCTCAATACACTGTATATGTGTGTATGTGTGCGTATATGTATGTAAACACATACATGTGTTCATATGTGTGTATTGTGTGACTATGTGTGTATGTGTATGTGTGTGCATGTGTATAAGTATGTATGTATATGTTCCCATGTGTGTTTATATGTGTATGTGTGTTTATACGTATGTGTGTATATGTATGTATGCATATATATGTGTGTATTATGTGGGTATGTGTGCATATGTGTGTCTATATGTATGTACATGTGTGTGTGTGTAAATTTGTGTATGTGAGCATGTGTGTATGTGGGTGTGTTCAGAAGCCAAAGGAGAATGCCTTGTTCCCAGTGTCTGTCTTATTTCATTGAGTGCTTTCTCACTGAATCTAGAATTTGCTTTTCAGCTAGCCCAGCTGTCAGCCAGCCCAGTGATGTCTGTGACTGCCCTCCCAGGTCAAGTGTTAGGGTCACATGTGGCCAGGCCTGGCTTCTACATGAGTCCTAGGGATTTGAACCCTGGTCCTTATGCTTGTACAATGAGCCCTTTTGTCCACTGGTCCTGGGCCTGCATCCCCACTGCAACAGGTCTTACATGACACAGTCCTTCCCCTTCCCTTTCTCATGCCATTACGGTTTATAGAAACAGCCACAGATCCACAGATGATTCCCTGAATGACAAATCTCCCCCTCCATGGGTTCTCTAGATCCCAAAGCACCACCCCTGTCTAGCTAACACTTCCCATCCCCACCTCACGGGCCCTCTCTGCAGGCACACCCATGCTTCAAGCTGGAGATTAAGGTTAGGCCCTCTGCACTGTGGGGGACCCTGCTGTCCAGGGTGCCAAGACAGAAGCAGAGTCTCCAGGGGGCTGATGGTATTGAGGAAGAGCATAGAGGGACGGGAGGGGGAAGCAGATTCCACCTGAACCCAAGATGGGACAAATCCTCTGTGCAGACCAAAAGTCACAGACAGGCCAAGAGGAAATCAGAAGGTCTGCTGAAGGAACAGTGACCCATCCAGGAACAGGGAACAGGGGCAGGTCCTTCTCTGAGACAAGCACCCTACACAGCAGCACAGGTTCAGAGAAAGCAAGCTCTCTCTCTCTCTCTCTCTCTCTCTCTCTCTCTCTCTCTCTAGTTTACACTTCAGGCAGAAGCAGACGCTGTACCTTTGGGTCTCTCATTCACAGCACACACCAATGCTAATAAAAGGAAAAAAGAAATGTAAGAGACTTATGACTCGTGAACCTAAAGATAACTTTACTGGAATCCCTAGCCAAAAAGAAAGATGTGGAGCCAGGAGCCAGGTACACACCTGTGATCTCAGGAGATGGAGTGGTGCGTGAGAGAACGTGCTGTGCGTGCATGAGGATCCGAGTTCAAACACCTGACACCACACAAAAGGACCGTGCAAGAGGACATCAGGAACTTGCTGGCCAGACAGACAGACAGACAAAATGATGAGCCTCTAATTCAGACCAAGTTCCTTTTTCTTAAGGCAAAGAGAAACAGAGGAATACACAGACATCATACTCCGGCCCAGGCATGTATGTGCATGAATGCACATACCCACACACTCATGTGCATGTGGGATACACAGACATCATACTCCAGCCCAGGCATGTATGTGCATGAATGCACATACCCACACACTCATGTGCATGTGGGATACACAGACATCATACTCCGGCCCAGGCATGTATGTGCATGAATGCACATACCCACACACTCGTGTGCATGTAGGATACACAGACATCATACTCCGGCCCAGGCATGTACGTGCATGAATGCACATACCCACACACTCGTGTGCATGTGGGATACACAGACATCACACTCCGGCCCAGGCATGTATGTGCATGAATGCACATACCCACACACTCATGTGCATGTAACACACAGTACTGAAGCAAGAGGATCATTGTAAGTTTGAAGCCAGCCTAGACTGCACAGACAGACCCTGCTTCAAAAGATGAAAGGAAAAGCTGCTGAGATGAGTCAGGAGATAAAGGCACTTGCCATCAAACATGATGCCCTGAGTTTGACCCCAGAATCCCCCTGGAAAAAGGAGAGAACTGGCCCTGTAGGGTAGGTTGCTCACTCCTAGACACACACACACACACCACACACATACACTCCACACATACACCAAACATAACACACACATACACTCCACACACACACCCCACACACACACACCACACACATACACCCACACCCACACACCACACACATACACCACATACACACACACACCACACACATATACCCCACACACACACCACATACACACACACAATATGTGATTTTTTAAAAAGGATTTTTGGGAAAGAATAGGGAAATGTAAATGTAGGTTGTGTCTGGAAGCCATTGTTCCCTGTGAGGTGACCCAGAATCATGATGAGACCCTCTTTTTAAAAACATCCATTGAGCCAGGTGTGCAGGCACATAATTTTAATCCCAGCACTCAGGAGGCAGAGGCAGGGGGATCTCTGTGAGTTCATACCAGTCTGGTCCACACAGTGAGTTCCAGGCCAGCCAGGGCTACAAGGTCTCAGAGCATCAACAACAAAGATATCTGATGGAAAGGAGCGATGGGTAGAATAAATACACAGACAGCAGAACTCGTGGGTGCAGTGGGTCATATGAATCAGGGGCAAAGTGTCTCCAGCTCACAATCCGTCACTCACAGTACTATTGGCTCAGTTCTGCAGATTCCAGTGTCTTTAGGAAAAGGCTTGAAATGCAATAAGCAAGAATGGTTCTGGGGGAGTCCACTCAGCTGCCTGAATGTCACCAGTGTTTCCCACATTTGTTACTCCATGCTGTTCCATTGAATAGTGACGGGGCATGTGCCTCTCCAGGAGCCGCATCTGTCCACACCCAGGAAGCCACTGTCGACCTCCATGCATCATCCCCCTCAGAGGAAAGCCCCTCCCTCCACGACCACATGACCCTCCATGGCTGTTAAGGGGCAGCTCCAGCCTCAAGGTTACAGTCAAGGAAAGACTCATTGGGTGTGGGGACCAGCAGAGGGTCAGGGTACCCCCATGACCTAGGGATCAGGGAAGGGAGGCTCCATGAGTAAAGAGAAGTCAGCCGGACCTTTTCCCTGCTGCTCTCTAACTGGGCAGCCTCAGGCAAATCGATTAACCCTTTCCCTCAATAGAAGCAGAGAAGTATCTGGGTGTAGTGATGTCTGTCAATAATCCCTGGGAAGACTTAGGAGGATCACTGTGCTTTCAAATCACTTCTCTCTCTCTCTCTCTCTCTCTCTCTCTCTCTCTCTCTCTCTCTCTCTCTCTCGTTTACACTTCAGGCAGGCAGAAGAAGACCCTGTACCTCTGGGCCTGCCAATGGACATTTGCAGCACACAACAATGCTAATAAAAAATCTCTCTTTCTCTTGCATGTGCGCGCGCGCGCACACACACACACACACACACACACACTCACATGAGCGCATGTACACACAAGATAAAAAGAAATATCAGATTAACATCTACCACCAGAACCATATGAGGATTAAACACGACAATGAACGTTGAAACCATCCCATACCCAGCAAGGAGTACGTCCGCTCTAGTTTCACTTTATCTTAATTTCTATACTCATAGATTCTATAAATTCAAATTTTCTTTTACCAAATTGCAAACAGTGGTGGGCATACAGGTGGCGTTTAGCAAATATTTGTTGACTCTGATCAAGCACTGTGTCTGGCTCTCAGGGACTGCTGGGTAAAGACAGCAATAACAATGGCGATGAGGGTGGGGTTCAAAGTAGTCCATAGAGCAGTTGGGTTCCATACTGAACCAACCAAACCCCGATGGCTGCCCTTCCTGGATGGACCTATCCAAGGCAATTTCTGGAGCCAGGACTATGCAATTGGGGTGCGGGGGACACAGATGCTCTGGGAGGGACAGAGATTTCATAGCTGTCCAGATGTAGTCCAGCTGTGCTTCCTGGGCAGCAATGGCTGGCCCTGAGCTCAGAAAGTCAGGACAGTTTCACAGTATTTCCTGTGATTAGCACACAAAACCAGCTAGATAAAGCGGGGCGGAAGGAGCCTCCAGAGCCCATGCTGGGGGACAGACCTCATGAGGTGGATGAGTGTTTCTAGCTAGACTTTCACGACCAAAGGAGAATCCCAAAATGAGCCCCTGGAATGTGGGGGACTCTGCAGTGTTCTAAGAATTCCCCTGGCAGTTCATAAGAAAATGGCTCCTGGGGTCACCTCACTTAGCTCCTCCAAGCAGGACCTCAATGGGTAGAAGATCAGGAAGTCCAGGGAAGGGAGTCAGTCTGTCCCCTGCAGCCAGTGAGGCCTCCAGTGTCAGAGCTGGTGATCATAGGTCAGTACGGCACTGTCAGCCATTACCCCCTATTTCCTTATTCCCTTACAGCACACCCTAAGTCATGTCCCCCTTTCATGGACCTGAACGGCCACTGAGAGACAGTGAAGATGTTCTTTGGTAAGTCTATGAATGTATGTGTTCTCTCTCTCTCTCTCTCTCTCTCTCTCTCTCTCTCTCTCTCTCTCTCTCTCTCTCTTCCTCTGCTAATATCATCCATCTCCCTTCATATTCAGCTCTCAGACAATACCCTTACCCTTTCTTTGGTGACTGCAAATGACTCTTGCAGTCACCCAGAACCAGAACCCTTAGATTCAGCTGTGGGGTGCTGTCTGTCCATGCCCCATCTCTGCCCTAGTATCCTGAACACCCTGCTCAATAAGAGGACCCTCACTGCCAGTAAAGCACACACAGCCCCTCAGCACCCAGGTGTCGCCCCCCCCCATTTCTCACCTGAGAAACCACTCAGAGTCTGAAGAAAATTTGGCAGCCAGCCAGTGAGCCCTGCTACAGGCCACCTCAGGACTGGGCTCCACAATGGGATAGCCATGGATTTTCCCCAGTAGGGTAGAACCCTGAAACCTCTCATCAAGAAATGGAGAGGAACTGAGAATGAAGGACCAGGACACACAATAGGACCACACAGCCTGTCATCTACCAGAGCTGCAGGGCCTCTTAACCCCCATCCAGTCACAGAGGGCTAGAAACTGAGTCAGCCCAGCGGGAAACTTACCTTAGGAAGGGCCAGCGGTGCTCACGCCAAAGCCCCCGAGAATCAACTGCTCCAAGAACCAGACTTGCCCAGAGTCACGAGTCTAGAACCTACTTCTCACTCACTGGAGATGACACCCACAGCCTGGGCCTCTCCGTTAGTCAGTCTGGAAGTCCCAAAGCTTAGTTTTGTGATCCTGTCACAGAAGCTAGATGGCAGTTGGACCTAGTAGTATAGTCCCAACACTCCAAAGGAGGAGCCAGGAAGATCAGGAGTTCAAAGTCATCTTTGGCTACATAGCAAGTTCAAGGCCAGCCTGCACTACATAAGACCCCCCCCCAAATTAAAAAAAAAAAGTACAGTTTGGCAGTATATGCCTTTAGTCCCAGAATTTAGCATGTAGAGGTAAGTGGATCTCTGTGATGTAGCCAGGGCTACATAGGGAGACCCTGTCTCGAAGGAAAAGAAGGAAGGAAGGAAGGAAAGAAGGAAGGAAGGAAGGAGAATACTGTATGAGGCTGAGGCAGGTACTACCTCACACACGCTCAGCCTCTCCAAGCTGCAGTGTTACCTGCTGGGGCTGCTCTCACCTCTCAGAGGCTGCCGTTGCAGTCTGGTGCTTCTGGACCCTGTGCGTAGGTCACCATCTGCTGCCCACAGAGCCCACGCACTGTGCAACTATCAACAGTCTTGTCTCTTGCTCAACCACCCTTTCCGCCCCCCCCCCCCCCCCCCCCCCCCCCCCCCCCCCCCCCCCCCCCCCCCCCCGCTGCCCATCTCCTTCGATTATCTAGGGAACTTCCCGTTGAAAGGGGCCCTGGTTGCTCTTTCTCTCTCTTGCCTGATGTCCAGAGTCCTGGTATGTTCCACATAAGGTGAGAACTTGGGTTCCAGGTTCCTGCCAGAGTCCTCAGCCCAGGAGGAGGGCCAAGAGAAAGCGCTATGGCTACAACGGGTACAGAAAATGCCACAGGGGGACAATGCTCCTCCCCACCTCAGGTTCTCATTCAAGGACAGCCTATTTGACTAGGAGAGGAGGCTTATATCAAACTCCGTTCTTAGGAAACAGAATAAGCTAATATCAAAATATGTTGCAAGCCGCAATCATGAGAACAGGTGAATAAACTGTGGGATGGATGGAATGAGTCAGGTGGGATACTTCACAGCTGTCATCCTGGAACACAGAATCTGAGTGAGGCAGGAGGATCTGAGTTCAAAGCCAGCCTGGGCTACATGGTAAGGTTTTGTGTCAGGGATAAAAAAGAAAAGGAAAAAGAAATATAAAGTAGAAAGCAATAGATTCAAAAGTGTAAGAACTTCATGAATGACAAAGACATTTCAAATATATGAAGAAATTATGTCTTATATCAGCCATTGGGACACTGGGTTAAAACTCCCCAAACCAGAGCCTTCTAATTTTAAAATAGTCTCAGGTGGATTTATGTTTTAGATATTTAAAAAAAAAAACTGAGGGGCTGGACAGATGGCTCAGTGGTTAAGAGCATTAGGTGCTCTTCCAGAGGGCCCAGGTTCAATTCCCAGCACCCACATGGCAGCTCACAACTGTCTGTAACTCTAGCTTCAGGGCAAAACACCACTGTACATAAAATAAAAATAAATAAATAAATCCTTTTCTTAAAAAGGGGGCTGGAGGGATGGCTCAGAGGTTAAGAGCACTAGCTGCTTTTCCGGAGGTCCTGAGTTCAATTCTCAGCAACCACATGGTGGCTCACAACCATCTGTAACGAGATCTGATGCCCTCTTCTGGCCTGTAGGCATGTAAGCAGAACATTGTATATTTAATAAATAAATAAATCTAAAAGGAGGGGGGAGCTGGAGAGATGGCTCAGTGGTTGGGAGCACTGACTGCTCCTCCAGAGGATCTGAGTTCGATTCCCAGCATCCACATGACAGCTCACAACTGTCTGTAGTTCCAATTCCCAGTTCCAGGAAAACACCAAGGGAGATAAATAAAAATAGATAAAGTTTAAAAAAAAGCCAAAAGAAAAATTTATTAATTTATTTTGCATGTGTAAATATTGGTGTGTGGATGTATATATACAGAGAGAGGGGTATGTGATGTGTGTGTGTCACAGTTTATACATACAAGTCAGAGGATAATTTACAGGAGTCAGTCCTCCATATGGTCCCCGATCCTTGGGTGCATGCCACCGTGCACATGCGCCAACCATAGTGCACATGCGCAATCAACGGACAACTTGCAGACCCCTCCGTCCACCATGTGATAGAAGGCCTCACGCAAGCCAGGCAATAAAAATTAATACTAATACTACTACTACTAATAATAATAAATGTTTTAAAATCCAGTGTCGCTGGAGTTGGGATTAAAATCTCACAGATCGAAATTAATGCACAGAGACCAGAGGCCGTGAGACCATGTTACAGCTAACAAGGCTTCCAGATGCACTTTCGCTTCCTCCTAGATGCTTGACTTCGCGTCACAGGATGGCAAACCCTGACGCAGACACCATCTGTTCTGGGGTGCAGCAGAGAGAGCACCCAGGGTCCCTGCCTCCAGCTGTCAGTTCTAAAATATATCTAATAGGAGTTGGGGTGGGTAGCAGGGCCACACAGAAGGAACCAGATAGCATCTGGCAGCCTTTTCCGGAATATTGAGAAAGCCTGAGTTACATCAAAGATTTCAAAGTGGCACAGTTAGTCCCCATGAGTCCCACTTGGAAATGTCACCACTTCTGTGTGACCTGCAGACCTCATGATGGGTCTCAGGTCTCTGACCACCCTCGGTGACCTTAGAGGCGGGATTTCAGTTTGTTGCTTTTTTTTTTTATTGTTGTTGTTTTGTTTTGTTTCTATCTGTGAAATATAACCTTGAAGGTTGGTGGCAATGGTAAGACAGTGATGCAGAAGGATAAGACAGGAAAGCAGAAGGACCAGAGTTCAAGGCCAGCCTTGACTGCATAGCCAATTGGAACCGAGGCCAGACTACATAGTGAGACCCTGTCTCAAATGTCAAGAGGAGCTGTAGAGATGGGTCCACAGTTAAGAGTACTTTTTCTTGCAGAGGAACTGGATTTGGTTCCCAGAACCCACATGACAATGTATAGCATCTGAAATGCCAGGTCAAGGGAATCTGACACTCTCTTCTGACCTCTGTGGCACCAGGTACATACATTCCTACACAAATTTAAAATTTTAAATCCAAGTTATATTTTTATATTTAGTTTGTCCTAGTTAGGGTTTCTATTGCAATGATTAAACACCATGACCAAAAGCAATTTGAGGAGGAAAGAGTCAGCTTATACTTTCACAGCATTATTCATCATTGAACATGTTCGAAATCAGGGCAGGAACCTAGAGGCAAGATTTAGAGGCCATAGAAGGGTGCTGTTTACTGGCTTGCTTCCTATGTCTTGCTCAGCCTTTCTTACAGAACCTAGAACATGTGCCTAGGCATGGCACCACCCACAATGGGCTGTGTGGTGGTTGAATAGGTATGGTTTAGTAGGACAGGCTCATATGGTCAAAAAAATTGACTCAAACTAGTTGACAAGGCATGCACATAATGTACTTCCTTATGAGCCAACCTGGAGTCTGCCTGAGGACCTAGTAACAGGTGCTGTCCAGCCTTCCTGATCATGCCCAGTCAGTGAGGACCAACGATGAAATTATCAAGACTGGGACGCAGCCTGGATGCTGGGAAGAAAGTATATAAGGATCTCCCCATTGCTGAGTCAGTGCTCTTAACCTTTGAGTCATCTCCAGTGGCTCTCCCCATTGCTGAGTAAACGAGTCTGCTGTCTGCTTTTCATCTGACTCCTGGTGTCTGTGCCAGTGATGCCTCACCTACTCATCTCATCCCCAGGGGAGCTGTTAGAACCTTGGAGAACAGCAACAGTATGGTCCCCCATAAACTCATAGGGAATTAGGAGGTGTAGCTTTGTTGGAGTAGGTATAGCCTTGTTGAAGGAAGTGTATCACTGTGGGGATGGGCTTTGAGGACTCATATATGCTCAAATGTGGCATATAGCTGCATCTGCTGCCTGCAGATTAAGATGTAGAACTCTCAGCTCCTTCTCCAGCACCATTTCTACCTGCATGCTACTGTGCTTCTTATTTTTACCATGAGGATAATGGGACTAAACCTCTGAAACGGTAAGCCAGGCCCAATTAAATGTTTTTCAGTGTGTGTGTGTGTGTTTCAAGACAAGGTTTTCCTGTGTAACAAACAGTCTTAGCTGTCCTGGAACTTACTGTAGATGGGGTTGACTTCAAACTCACAGAGATCTGCCTGCTTCTGCCTCCCAAGTGCTAGGATTAAAGGCCACCACTGCCCAGCAAATGTTTTTCTTTATAAGTTGTCATGGTCATGATGTCTCTTCACAACAATAGAAAGTCTAACTAAGACAGAAGTTGGTATCAGGGATTGGGGTGTTGCTGTGATAGGCTGGGTCATGTTTTTGTTTAGAGGAATTTGGACATTGGGACTTTGTGTTAGGAAAGCAGTGGGATGCTTTAAGCACTGCTTGATGGGGCACACTAGTAGGAGCACAGAAGGCAGTGGTGCTAAGAGTGATTTGAACTGTGGGGCCTGGCTCAAGAAAGTCTGCCTGGGGCTGGAGAGATGGCTCAGAGGTTAAGAGCATTGGCTGCTCTTCCAGAGGACCTGAGTTCAATTCCCAGCACCCACATGGCAGCTCACAACTGTCTGTAATGAGATCTGGTGCCCTCTTCTGTAATGCAGGCATAATGGAGGCAGAATGTTGTACACATAATAAATAAATCTTTAAAAAAAGAAAGAAAAAGAGGGGAGGGGGTTGGAGAGATGGCTCAGCAGTTAAGGGCACTGACTGTTCTTCCAGAGGACCTGAGTTCAATTCTCAGCATCCACATGGCAGCTAACAACTGTCTGTAATCCCAAGATCTGACACCCTTACACAGTTATACATGCAGGCAAAACACCAATTCACTTAAAATAATAAAAATAAATATTTTTTTAAAAAGGAAAAGAAAAGTCTGCCTGAAGGTAAATTGAAGAGTTTTGAATTAATTCCACTGGTAGAAAAATCTTAAAACAGCCTAGTATTGACTTTGTGGTGTGGTTATTAGTGTTTACTCTTAACACAGTTCTATAATGGAAAGGAACAAACTGAGCGAGAAAAAAATACAAAATATACAATTTTGAACAAATCCTGTGTTCAAAAGATGAACATTTAAAAAATGGAATAAAGGGAGTGGTGGCCTCAGGGTAAGACCCCATCCAGCTAAATATCCAACTTGTGAAAAGAAATTAAAGAAAATTGTAGCAGCAGGTGTGGTGGGGCACACATCTAATCCCAGCACTTGGAAGACAGAGGCAGGCAGACCTTTAAGTTTGAGGCCAGCCTGGTCTACAGGTCAAGTTTCAGGACAAGCTTAGATAATGAAGGAAACCATGGACAACAGAGAGCTGGTGATGAAGTAACTGAACAGGCGACCATGATCCAGCCATAGCAAGCAGCAGAACTTGACAGTTTTGACCACATGGTTTTGGCTTTAGAGCCCAAGATAGAAGAAAGGGATTATGGAATCTCCCTCTGAGACTAAGGGAAGCTGTTGAGGCCAAGTGAATGGCAGGAGTGACCCTGCATGGAGGCATAAGAAGCCATTGTGTGAAGCTGTGAAGGTGAAGCCTGTGTTGCCTTGGAGACCCCAAAATTTTGGAAATGACAAAGTTGTGGATCCAGTAAGAGTGTAATAAGGTAGTCCAGTCTGGTCCAGCCTAGTCCCCCTGCTGGTTAGCCCTCCAAAATTACTTAGACACTTCTGTCTTGCCATGTGGTTTGTGGCTAATTTCTTTACATATTGCTTCTTGGGCTGCTGAATCATGTCTCTCTTGATTCTGCCCTCCTTCCCTCATATCTATGCTTGGATTTTCTCCCTGCTTCCAAGATGCCCTGCCATAGGCCAAAACCAGTTCTCTTATTAACCAATGACATTCACAGCATACAGGAAGACATCCCACATCAGTTTCCTATCCTCTTTTCTTCATTAAATTGAATGCATATCCTGTGTCATTATATGTTGGAATTATGTGATCTGTTTTTTTATTTTGATTTTTTAGGGAATTACAGTTAAGAGATTTCATGAATCTCAGAAGAGACTTCAGACTATATGCATTCTATATTCTATTATAGCTGTGAGCCCATAGGGGTCAGGGAGTGGAATGTGGTGAATAGGTATAACATTCATAGATTCTCATGCTTGAGTGCTTGGCACTATTAGGACTTATGGCCTTGGAGTGGGTATGACTTTGTTAGAGAAGGTGTGTCACTGTGGGGGTGGGTTTTGAAGTCCTACATATGTTCAAGACAGGCCTAGTGTGGCACATAGCTGCTGCTTCTGCCCAGGGATGAAGATGTAGAACTTTCAGTTCCTTCTCCAGCACCATGTCTGCCTGCAGGAAACCATGCTTCTTGCCATGAGGATAATGGACTAAACCTCCGAAATTGTAAGCCAGTCTCAATTAAAAAAAAAAAAATTAAGAGTTGTCATGGTCATGGTGTCTCTTCACAGCAATAGAAACCCTAAGACAGGCTGGGCCTTACCCACTGATTACTAATTAAGAAAATGCTTAGGCTGAAGAGATGGCTCACAGGTTAAGAGAACCAGCTGCTCTTCCAGAGGTCCTGAGTTCAATTTCTACAAACCATATGGTGGATCACAATCATCTAGAATGTGTGCAGGAAGAACACTGTATACATAATAAATCTTAAAAAAGAAAGAAAATGCACTAAGGCAGCAGTTCTCAACTTGTGAGTTGAAACCCCTTGGAGGTTTGCCTAAGACCATTGGAAAACACAGATATTTACATCATGAATCATAACAATATCAAAATTACAGCTATGAAGTAACAATGGAAATAATTTTATGGCTGGGGTCATCACATGAGAAACCGTATTAAAGGGTCGAGGCATCAGGAAGGTTGAGAAGCACCGCTTTAAAGGCCTGCCTGATCTTATGTAGGCATTTCCCTTCTCTCACATGACTTTATCTTGTGTCAAGTTGATATAAAACTATCCAGCACATATTGCATGTGTGAGCACACGCATGTATACACACATACGTGTGGCGTTCAGATAGCTAGAGGACCATTCATATGAGTTGGACATGCCTTCCACCATGTGGGTCCTGGGGACCAAACTCAGGAGGTCAGGTTTGACCACAGGTGCTACTCTGCTGGCCCAGAAAATTATTTTCCTGGCTTGATGACAGAGTCCTGTAACCCTTGGAGGATGAAGCAGGGTCACAAGTTCAAGCTTCACCTAAGCAGCTTATCGAGTTACATAAGATGTGAAAAAAGACTAAAATTCACTATACATGTGTAGGAAATTGTTAAGGAAACTGAATTATTAAAAGTTAAATTGAAATCTTTCTGGGGCCAGTGAGATAGCATAGTGGGTAAAGATGTTTGCCACCAACTGCCTGAATTTGATACAGAACTCCCAAGAGATACATGTTGTAGTGCATGTGTGCACATACACACATATAAATTTAAAATATTTCAAAGCAACCATTTTTGTTAAATTGAAAATGAGAATTTTTTTTCAAATGGGAAAAAAAATTCTACAAACTTTATCTCAAAATGGAAAATAAAGGGGCAGGATTGCAGCCCAGTGAAGCTCTTGCCGGTCATACTCAGAGACCTGTGTTCATCTCCCATCACTGGGGGAAAAATTATTGCATGAGTATGCACTTGTAAACACACAGAGACAGACAGACGACAGACAGACAGACAGACACACACACACACACACACACACACACACACACACACACACGCACATACACTCACAGCAAACAGCTGGTCCCAACTCCCTCCCCATTTGTTCCAATGACAAATCATTACAAGTCATCAAGGTATTTATTGAGCACCTGCTTTGGGACGTGAGAAGAACTAGAGACAGTGCAGGACGTGGTCCCTGCTCCTGAGAAGTTTATAGTGTAAGTAGAAACAGGGAGAAGGCAAAAGACATGTTTGGGAGGAGGGTGAGGGCAGCTAAGTGCTTTGGCACCCACAGGGCTTCAGTCCTGGGTGAGAGTCAGTCACTTCCATCTTCTGTCAGGTTTGCCAAGCCCTCAAGGCACCATCTTGGCCTGGCTCCTTGTACATCTGCTGCTCAAAGTACTAATAAATGAGAGAGGTCACTGATAACTTCAGCGCTAGGGTCTCCACCACACACTGGTACCACAGGGATGCTCACTGCTATAGGAGGCCAATCTCGCCACCAGGGACCCACCCTAGAACCACAGGAGGGTGGCTGTCCCTGGAACTGCCTGACTTAGAACCAGGAACCCTATTTAGTGTACCCCTACCCTTCCAGATGCCCAGAGGTGCCTCCTATTTACCTGGGGGTACTGGGGGTTATCTGGAGAGGGGACAGCAGCAGAGTGCCAGGTGAACCCTCAAAAATAGAGGCTCCCAATGGTGGCCAAGGGGACCCAGAGTGGAGGGCATTCCCTGTTTTCACAGGTCTGAGTAAATGTCAAGGGTCAGGACAATAGAGTTGAGTCCTAGCCAGCCTCATCCCTTTCTAGGTTATGACCACTTTACTGTCACCCTGGCCAGCCTTAGAAGTGACAAGGAGACTCCAAAGTTCCACTCAGTTGACCCCTTCAAAGTGCTATTCAGGCCTGAGGATCACCCCCATAAAACAGGTGGCAGGGGACCAGGCCATTTAGAGAGAGCGTCACCCAGACAGGGGATGGAGGTGGGGTCGGGGGAGGTGGAGGGGGGGGGTAGAGCTGGTAAGAAACCAGTCCAACCTTCTCTCCAGAATAGGGAACACAGAGTTTGGGTTGAAAAGGGCTTAAATAATAGTCTACATATAATAAAAATCCCCAGCACTAAGGGGCCTACCACCCTACTATTTCAGTTCCTTTAAATAACAACGGTAAGGTTGGAGGCTGAGGGAGGGCAGGCAGAGTATATACAGGAAAAGTTTAAATTAAAACACAAATAATAATTAAGACACACAGAGTGAGGGAAGGCCTAAGGCAGAGGGTGGGGAAGGGGCCTCCTGGCCCACTGCAGAAGAAGGTGAGGCCTCCTGTGGGCACATCAGGGCTTCCTCTTGCAAAAAACCAGCCGGCGTTTGGAATGATAGAAATCTGTGCAAAAAGAACAAATGGTCAGACGAGAGGCAGAAGGGTTAGGACACCTTTCCCCAAGGGACCCATGACTACACGGTGTGGGGGTGTACTCAGGGAACTGCACCTCCCTACAGTTAAAGACTCCCTCTATCTGCCCAGATCAAAGCTGGAGAGGGCTAGATCCCCTAGAGATGGAGTTATGGGAGGTTGTGAGCCATCCCAACTGGGCGCCGTGAAGCCAACTCATGCCCTCAGCAAGAAAAGTACGCGTTCTCATCCCTCCAGCCCACCTCCTGTTTATTTGGCAGTATTGGAGATGGAACCTATAGTATGGACATGCTATGCCAGCACTCTTTTGGAAAGGGACACTCCAGCACTTCCCTAACTGACTGCCAAACCCCACCCTACCCTGGGCCTTCCTGCCAATGTAGAGAAAATGCCTAAATCATGTGAGTGTCAGCTGTTGTTACTATATCATTATCACTGTCTCTCATGATTCCCTCACCTACCTAAGGGAAGGAAGGCAAGAATGGTTTGGTGCTGGGAATGGCTGGAATGTTCTCTGCAAAGGCTTTGATCTACAGCCACTATTACCAAGAGTGTGATTAGTACCTGATCCCTATCAGCTAGTTGGCTGCAAGACTTGTGTGACCCTCAGCAGACGGCCTGCCCTCTTCCCTTCTTCTATACCTGTCCTTACCTGTCAGGCTGGTCTGCCTCCGTTTTCGACCCTGAGAGGTTCCGGGCCCACCGGGGGAATCCTCAGGCCTCTCAGGGGCATGAGACACCAGAGTGCAGGACATCGACAGGGCCACGTGGTCCTCAGAAGTTGACCCCTGCAGCAGGGCAGAGGAGGTACTGGGCCGCTTATCCCCTCCCAGGTCGTCACGGCTACAGGACCCAGGACTCAGGTAGAACTTGGGCAACCCTAGGCCCCGAACTCGCTCCCAGGCATAGTTGCCCTCCAGCGGTGTCTCAGTGACGAAATCAAAGTTCCACCGTTCTCTAGCCTCCCGGAGGCAGCTGGCCATGAGCGCATCACAATCACGGCTCAACTGCTCACTGTCCACAGGACCGAAGAGTCGGCGGCACACCTTGCTCCTGCGTGGGACAGGTCGGACATCATTGGGATCGGACATGGTGGTGCCTGTGGCTGAAACACAAGAAGACCCAGGTCACTATGGAAACCGAACCATGAGTCACAATCTTCAGGCTCCCTCTCCTCCCGGGTGCAGAACCCTGCCACACCAAGAGACCCAAAGTAAGTGTGGAGGTCAGCCATCCCAGCACCTCAAGGTCACAGCTGATGTCTACAGAGGCCAGTGCATTGCAGAAGTAGGAGCCACAGTCCTGTTTACACCAGGGCTACTATCAGCTAAAATCAATGTCTTGTGCTAAAGTGTCCTTCATAGGTGTGAACATCACAAATACGTGTGAATTGCCAAGGTTCAATGGTTTCCCAAACAAACCCCACCCCCCAGTGCCACTGGCCGATGAGCCAGGCCTCAGTACCTTATCCTATTGTCCTTGGGCGGTAATTCTGTCCAGCCAATCAAAAGTGCCCTGGACTTTGGGATAAAAAGAATAAACTGTAGCATTGGTCTGCTATTTAGTACCTTAGTTAAAAGGTGCTAAAAGACTCAATGTCTTTGGCCTCAGTTTCTTAGCCAGCATAGCTGTGGCAGCACGCTCAGGTAGCTGTCGAGGTAGCTGCGGGATAGGCAAGAACACTGGAGCCAGACTGCCTGGATCAGGATCAAGGCTTTGCTGTGTACCCCAAATATGTACCTTAACATCTCTGGGCTCTAATTGACAGCAGATATGAGGATGATCTAAGTGTAAGTGATCCTGGGAAATGAAAACAGTGGCATGCCTTTCTGTCCTCATTCTGACAGAACCAGCTCCTCACCCCTCCCTGTGCCCTCCTCCTCCTCCTCCTCCTCCTCCTCCTCCAGCTGACAGGTGCTACCTGCTGGAGCCTTATCCTAAGAGTATCAAGAGAGAAGAGGCTGAAGGGGTGGAGTAATGTGGCATCCCTCTCCCAGGCTAAGCCACATCCTGCCAGGTAAATCGTATAATCTGCAGTCTAGACACCCCTTAGACCTGCCTGTGCCCAAGGAACTCCTTTTACAGGCACAGAGAATCAAAGGTGGCTGGTTGGGAGAACAAAGAATACCAGAGGAGCTGATCCTGTCTGCTCTGCCCTGACTCTAATACTAGGGGATGCAGGTCCTAAGAAGGGACTGGGTTCTCCTGGGCACTTGTCCAGCCCTCCAGCTGTTGAGCTTGCAAGGTCTGCCCAGTAGCTTCCTAGGCTCTCACCACATATACCCTGAGCTCCTCAGGATGAATTTGCCCACAACTGAAGGAGAGGTAAGCACTAAAATCACCAGAAGAGATCAAGAGACTCACCCCCCAAGGGTCTGGGCCCAGGGGGGATAAAGCCTGAGCCTAGCAAACAAGATGCTCGCTATAAAACTGGGTGTGGTGGCACACCCCTGTAATCACAGCAATCCAGAGGTAGAGGCAGAGAAAGTAGAGGTTCAAGGTCAACCTTGTCTACTACATAGGGAATAAGGCAGCATTGCAGGCTAGAGACTCTTTCAAAATATAAATAAGTAAAATGCACCCCCTCCCCAAAACACAAGACTTGGGAGGTAGAGACAAGAGGATCTCCACGAGTTCAAGGCCAGCCTGGTCTATATAGGAAGACCCTGATCTCAAAAACAAAACACAGGACTAAGATAGATGCCTGTTGGCCCTGATAGAGGTTATGTGGTACTGTGGAAAGAACCTCAGATAGCCTTTGCCTACAGGCAGGGTTTGTGGTGTATTTACATGTTTTAGTACAAGGTCTGCTCTAAGTGGCTTATAATTGTCAGTCTTCCTAAGTCATGGCTCTATTCATCAGTTCTTCTTCTTTTCTGTCTTCCTCTGCCCCCTTTAATGTATTTGAGGCAGGAGCTCACTATGTAGGCCAAGCTGGCCTGGCCTCACAGTCATCCTCCTGCCTCAGCCTCCCCTGGGATTGCAGATGTGAGCCACCACACCTATTGTTAGTAGATGGCGCTATCACTTTTTTTTTTTAAGTTAATGAATGGCTACTAACATATTTCATAGCTATGTGAACTCCAGAATTAGTGGGGGGGAGGTTAAATTTATTTATTATGAATACAGTATACAGAAGAGGGTATAAAGAAGATGTCATTATAGATGGCTATGAGCCACCAAGTGGTTGCTGGGAATTGAACTCAGGACCTCTGGAAGTGCTCTTAACCTCTGAGCCATCTCTCCAGCCCCATATCACTTCCTTTATAGTCAGAGATAACCAAGGCTCAGAAGTTAAATTAGGTGTTACAAGACTCACAAGTGGCATAGCCTCCACTTTGAACAAACCACATTCCTTTGTTCTAGTATCATTCTCTGCTCTCATTCATTCTAAGGGTCATAATAAGAGAGAGAGAGAGAGAGAGAGAGAGAGAGAGAGAGAGAGAGAGAGAGAGAGAGAGAGAGAGATTAGTGGAGACAGAACTTATTTCTCCAGACAAACTGAATCTAAGCACACGTTTGGTGCACTTTCCCAGAGGGTAATCATAGGAGCCAGAGAAGGGAAAAGAGAACACAATGATCTCAATGCTCTTTTAGGCACGAGGAAGAAAGAACCCAGCTAACGCTGTCAAGAATCTGGATAGTTTCGGGGCTGGAGAGATGGCTCAGCGGTTAAGAGCACCGTCTGCTCTTCCAGAGGACCCGGGTTCGATTCCCAGCACCCACATGGCAGCTAACAACTGTCTGTAGTTCCAGTTCCAGGCAAACACCAAGGCAAATAAATAAATAAATAAAGTTTTAAAAAAAAAAAAAGAAAGAAAAAGAATCTGGATAGTTTCTAGGAGCTGAAAAAGGCCAGAATCCCTACAGGAGCACGCTCCCCACGTTGGTTCTCAAGGGCCACGCCTCCCACGAAGTCAGCTTACACACCCTGTTCAAAGTCACTTCTATCATAAGCCCTCATTTGCAGAAGCAATGTCATCCTTCACTAGCCATCGTGCATATTTTAATTCCCTAAACACAATCCAGTCAGTGAAGACCTGTCTTTAAGCCGCGGTGGGGTGGCAGCATTCGGTGGCACCACCGGTGTACCCGCACACAGCTGGTCTTATTGCTCTCACCGCGGCCCGGAGGGGGCGCTGCGCTCCCGGGAAATGGAGCGCGGTGGGCGGTGCGTGGGCTGAGCAAGGCGTGGTGAGTCAGTTTCCTGCCCGGCGCTGCCCGCCCGCCAAAACTGTATGGGCACCGGAGCTGCACGTCACCCTGGGGTGGGGGGGGGGAGAGGAAAAGAGGAGGAACCCGGGGCCGCAAAACACGTCACGATGAGCCTGGGCTTCCTAAACTCCCGCCTATGTTGGGAAACTACCGCGCGCGTGTACACACACACACACACACACACACACACACACACACACACACACACACACACACATGCACGCACGCACGCACAGGCGCACACACACGAGAGAGAACGCAAAGAAAGTGCTCTTAGCTATGGCCCCCTCCACCTTGATTTCCACGCCCAAAGCACGCAATGAGTCAGATCCCTGGAAAATAAAAATAGATGAGGGCGAGGACAACAAAAACCGCTCGAGTGTCCTCGCTGAAACACGACGTAGAGGAATGAGAAGAGAGGAAGCTGCCAGCGCGCCCCCCAAAACCAAACCCAAGGCAGGACCAGGGCAATTGTAGCCCTCGTTCCCATGGGTTCCAAGTAGGATGGAAGCGTCCTGCCCAGTCACCTTCCTACACCGGGCGTGGGCTGGGTCGGGGTGTGGGGAGACCCAGCCCCGGGGCGTCTGATACACGTCTGATATAAACCTCTCTCCGAGGGAATCCCCGCTGCTCTGCGCCCCGCGGCCGCTGGTCCCCGTCATGGTGGGCGCGGTGGGTGGGACCCTTTGCGCTTCCCGGACTGGCAGTGTAGACAGGGCCCGCCCAAACTCCCTATCCTCGAGGGCGCGTCACCCGAGCGAGGACCGGACACCGCGTCCAGGACCTTCCCGTGTCCCGAGTTCCCTGGGAACATACTGTGCCCGCCAAATAGGTCACTGTGCCGCGCGGGGGAGGGGAGAGGGCAGGGACCAGGCTATGCCCGGGCAGAGAAGGGGCTTCTGGGCTGTCACTGATCCATCCCCAGCTGGGGTGCGGTTCTGATCTCAATCCGGTGCCCGGGGTCTTCTTGTCACAATGAGTCACCTCCTCGCCTGTCCTCCAGGACGTGCCCAGGCACGTTCCCGAGGGCGGAGGACACAGCCCGCGCTGACCTCAGCGCCCAGCGGGATAATTGCTCCAGTGGAGCAAGACACCTGGACCACACCAACCCGGGACTGGGCGGCACCCATGGAATAGGAGAACTTCACTGCGCCGGACCCCAGATAGACTCCCCGGAGCTTGTCCCCACTGCCCCAGACTCTCCCAAGACAATGTTTCGTTCTCACGTCTTTGGCTAGCATTACCTGGAATCCCTAAAAGCACTTGCAGCAAGAAGTGAGCGCCAGGCAGGGGTCCCCATCAGTCATGACTCAGACCGGGTTTCCAAGAACTGGGAGGGTGACTGCCATTCCTGGGTCTGGAACTCGGATTCTGTACATCGAGTTTGCGACACAACCTGACCCTCGCCACACTCCAACCTATCAAACCGGTGGCCACCACGGACGCGCTCAGACCCACACCGGTCATTCACCTGTCGCGAACACACCTGTGAATCTGGTGGGCACACACACACACACCAATGACACACCCATCATCGCATACAACCGCACACAAACATTTCCGGGGACATGCGGGACTCGGCGCCGAGAAGCTCCCGAGGAACCATCGTTCCCTGGCGCCGCGACGCCCTCACCTCTGATTGTGTCGATGTCGCGGAGGATCTGCGCCTGGCTCCCTGGCTCCGATTCCCCTTGACCGTGACACTGCGGCAGCTCACACTTCTCAGCTGGTGCGGTTGGCTGCGAGCAGCACCTCTTATAGCATTGGCCCCGCCCCGGTCCGCCTCCGAGGCAGGACCGGCCACTCCTTCACCCATCCCGGGGACTCGCTGGCCCGCCCTCCCCTCCGGGAATCTAAGCCCCAAGCCCGCGCTTGACGAGGCTCCAGACAGCCCGAACCCCGCGCGCGGCAAGCGGGCGCGCCCTCCCCTCCCCCCACACCTGCCTGTTTGCTGGTCACGTACCCCACCAGCGGAGCCTCAGCACTTCCATGAACAATAGTACTGTTAAGGCTGAGCCTTTACGGGTCTGCCCCTGACCAATTCTGGGAAGAATTTAGATGGTGTTAATAAATAAAAATCTGGGGTTGGGGAGGAGGGTCAGTAGGTACAGTACACGCCCAGCTTGCTGGAAGCCCTAGGCTGGATCCCCAGGACCCCGTAAACTGGGTGTGAGGGTCCAGGTCTGTAATAACAGCGCTGGGGATGCTGAGACAGGATGATCGAGAGTTCAAGGTTGTTGTTGACAGCTATTTAGCCAAATGGAGACCAGCCTGTTTCATATATAGACAGACAAATATTATTGTGTCATGGTAAAGGACTGGAATACCTAGTACTTGGGAGACTGAGGCAGAGAGAGTGTGGTAAGACCAAGGTCAGCCTGGGCTACACAGTGAGACCCTCTCAAAACAACAAAATCTATCAAATAAATAAATAAAAGTGATGGACATTTTCTTTGAAATTCCTAGGGATCCCACTATTCCTGGTCTCCCTTTCCCAGAAGCACCCGAGGCACCCAGACAGCATCTTTGGGTTCAGAACAGGTTCTTATCTCAGAGATAAGGAAATAGGCCCACAGAAGTAAAGGATGCCAGGCTTCTGCTGTCCACTGCCTCAGAAAGGGAGAACACTGAATCTAGTTCTCAGAAAGAGGCAATGGCTACCAGGGAGATCAGTGGTTCTTCCTCCCTATGGCTTCCACAGAAGCCAGTGTGTGGACATTTTCTCACACAGCCAATACCCAGTATGGAAAACTAAGGCCCAAGACACAGCCAAGAAGTGGCTTCTGCTTGATCTCTGAGGTGCTGCTCAGATCTCTCTGCTTACAGGTGTCTATTTATAGGTCCAAAATGAGGAAAATGCCCAGTATTCCTCAGGTCCAGACAGTTCACAGAGATGACATCAATAAAGAACAATTCTAGAAATATCTACCGATGCCCCAACAGACCAGAAGTGAGGTGTCATGGGTCCCCACATCCCTCCTTGTTTTATTTTGCTTCCTAATCAGTTTTATTTTGCTGCTTTAGGGTTTTTTGAGACAATGTCTTGCTGTGTAGCCCAAGGTGGCCTCAAATCCAAGGCAATCCTCCTCCCTTAACCTCCTTCCTGGGAACTGAGAGTACAGAGCTGTCTACCGAGCTGTTGGGGGTTTTCTTCACACAATCTTGTTATGTGGTCCAGCCTATCCACATGGGCTACTTACCAAGACCCCCATCTCAGCTGGCCATGGTGATACGTGTCTGTAATCACAGCATTTGGGAGGCAGGAAGATTTGGAGGTCAAGGCCACCTTGCACTACGTGAGATAGATATGGGGATGTAGCCCAGCTAGTACATTGCTCATCTAACATTTATGAAGCCTTGAGTTCAATCCCCAGTACAGCATTAACTGGATGTGGAGGCATGTGTCTGTAATCCAAATCAAGGAGGTAGAGGCAGGAGAATCAGTAATTCATCAGGGCTGTCTCCCAGCTTCTACATAGCAAGCCTGAGGTTGGCCTGCATTACAAGAGACCCTGCCTCAAAAACACACACAGGCCCCTCTGTCAAAACAAATGAAATGTAGAAAACAAAGCCTTAATCTCAACAGAAATCTCAGCTTAAAAAAATAGAATCCTGCTTTGGAGTAGCTATAAATTCTCACATCTCCAGCTCTTGGATGCTAGAAACCACTGCCCAGACATGCCCTGTCTTCCTCTTCTGATTTAGCTGACCTAAGGAGGACCGGCCTCCTCCTCCTCCTCTATGGTGGGGGGTGGACATCTGAGAAGGGTGTGGGGCATCTTTCCAACTCCCTTGACAGCGTGGCTCTGGATTGAAGCCAGGACTAGAATTCCTGTCCTCAGGACCACTCCAACATCCCAGCTCCTAAACCATCCCCTCCCTGAACCCAGGTCATCCCAGGGCTGGGCTGTCGTGGTGCAGCACAGGACGTCCAACTGCTCAAATCCCTTTGGCCTCCAGGCATTTCAAATAGACGTGACATTGTCTGTCTGTTTACTTTGGGAGAAAACAGTTTTAATAAAGGCTTGTAGTGAATTGCTGAGCACTGTGACCTCCTGTGTCTTTGTCCTGTTGACGCTGGGGAGATTTTTAAAATAACTTCTGGCTTCCCAGAGCACCACAAAAGTACTCAACAAATATTTATTAAGTCTAGGGCTACAGAGGGCTTTCTAACAAACAGACTTAGCCTTGCACTTGAATGTACAGTCAGGCACACGGTTGGAGGGCCCTTTCAGCCCCTAAAAAGACAAAAGGGCAGAGTCACATGCACAATACCTGACCCCCAGGCTCACAAAGACACATGTACAAAACCACTCTTCACCCAATACATGTAACAAGATACATGACATCCGGAACTTGGGCTTGCAGGGTGGGCATCCCTAAGCTATCTGGGGTCTCAGTCTCCTTTCATGTCCTTTCTCAGCCCACAGCAGCTAGTAAGTTCCATCACATCCCCACCTCCCGGCATGAAGCCGCCCCATCTCTGCAGTTTCAGAATTGGACATGTCGAGACATGTTCCTGAAGGCCAGAAAGCTAGTCCCAACCCACCACAGCCTGCTGGTCTCAGAGAGAGGACAGTCAGGGGTACAAACTTGCAGGACTCTCTGGGACTATGGAAAGAAAATGTGAAAGTAAATCCCAAGGAGAGTGTGTGAAAGGTTTCCTGTTAGCTGCTGGAGCTACCCAGGAAGAGAGAGGAAGTGTGGGGACCATATCACCATTTCTCAGAAAAGGACTGGAGAGTCCCAAACAGGACAGTCAGATTTCAAAAGAATTCACCTCCACACAGACTCCCAAGAAATGCGACCCCAAAACAAAGACAGAACAGAAAACAGCCTAAGCACCAGTGTCAAAGCAAAGTGAGATCCCTGAAAAAATTCAGGGCAGAACTGATGCTTCTAAAACACAGCCAGCCTCCCACACCTGAGTTCTATCTATCGTTAGAATCTATTCCATCGGGGCTCGGCTGTAAAGTTGCATCCTCTACAAGTGTAGAACCTGAGTTCAGTCCCCAGCACCCACAGGAAAGGGTCGGACCTGACCACATGCTCTTGTAATCCTAGCACTGAGGAGCTGGAGGCAGGAGGATTGCTGGGACTCCCTGGCTAGCTGCCTAGTCTACTCAGCAAGCTCCAGGCTAATATCAGACTCTCAAAAAACAAGGTGATGAGCAGGTCTATTAGCAGGATGGTTCTGTGAGTATGTTAGGGTTTCAGTTGCTGTGAGAAAACACTGACCAAAAGCAACTTTAAAAGGAAGGGGTTTATTTCATCTTACATTTACTTCCAGGTCATAAACCATCATGGAGGGAATGAACCCAGGCAGGAACCTGGAGGCAGGAGACAGGCACTGTAGCAGGGCTACTGGAGGAACGCTGATGATGGCTGGCTCTCCATGGCTCACTCAGCTTGTTTATATACACATATATACATATAACTCAGAATCACTTGCCCAGGGATGGCACCACCCATAGTGAGCTGGGCCTTCTCACATCAATCATTAGCCAAGAAAGTGCCCCACAGACTTGCCTTCAGGCCAACCTGTAGGAGGCCATTCCTCCTCAGCTGAGGCTCCTTCTTCTCAGGTGACTCCAGTTTGTATCGACTTGACAGGAAAAAAAAAAAAAAAAAAACCTCCACTGTGGGATATCGCTGCATACCCTGCATATGGTCAGGCTGACTGTGACATGATCAGACTCTGAGTTCTTGCTTTGGTCCTGTTGAGGACTAGAAAACTGGAGGCTGATTTCATTGGTTGGAATCAGTCGTGTGATCTTGTTGAATTGTTGTCTAGGCTACTCTGTGGTACAATGCTGGCTTGCTGGCTTTATGTATTTGTTTATTTTTGGTTTTCTGAGACATGGTTTCTCTATGTAGCCCTGGCTGTTCTAGAACTCACTCTATACACTAGGCTAGCCTGGAACTCAAAGATCTGCCTGTCTCTGCCTCCCAAGAGCCAGGATAAAGGTCGAGTGCCGCTACTGCCTAGCCAATGATTGCTTGCTTTAAATAGTTACACATAAAAGCCCAGCACAGAATGGAAAAGACAGACTGATAGTATGGTCTACTTTCTAGTCTGAACAGCAGAAGCTTATGGTATTATTTCTGTAAACAAATGAATTAATATATGAATAAATGAACAGGAGTGTGCAGAGGCCTTGAAGCTAAAAATGGGTTGCCCTTAAACATTCATGGGCAGGGCTGAAGAGATGGCTCAGCAGTTAAGAGCACTGATTGTTCTTCTGGAGGACCTAAGTTCAATTCCCAGCATCCACATGCAGCTCACAACTGTCTGTAGTTCCAAGATCTGACACCCTTATGCAGTTATACATGCAGGCCAAACACTAATTCACATAAAAAAATAAATATTTTAAAATTAAAACAAAAAGCATTCATGGGCTTCAGATGGAGGATGCTATACTTCACAGGTACAAAGTTGAATAAAACATGGATCTCTTCATAGGTTTGCTTCCAGGGTACAGCAGAAGAAATAGAATTAAAAGAAGAAAGAAAAAAAAAGGCAGGACAGTACAGTACAGTGACAGGCTTGCTCTTTAGAAGACCAGGGAGCAAGGGGAACTGTATGGGCATGCAGGGTAGTTTGAATGAGAATGGGCCTCATAGGCTCATATGCTTGAATACTTGGTCCTCAGCTGCCAGAACTGCGTGGGAAGGATTAGGAGGTGTGGCCTTGTTGGAGGAGGTGTCTACTATGTGCCAACTTTGAGGATTTTTAGAGCATACACCATTTCCTGTTATCTCTCTCTGTCTTAGGATTGTATCTCAAAATGTGGGTTCTCAGCTACTGCTCCAGGGCCATGCCTGCCTGCTGCCATGGTTCCCGCCATGATGGTCATGAACTGACCCTCTGAAAACTGTAAGCCCCCCCTAAACGGTTATTCTCTAAGTGGTGACCATGGTGTCTTATCACAGAAGTAGAAAGGTAACTAAAGTGAGCATGAAGGGTGGGGCATGAAGGGTCAGTAGGAATTTGAAGGATGAGTAGATTAGAGGTAGAGAAAGTTGGTCAGGAAGCCTGGGTCCAGGAAGAAGGAATAGAAAGCTAGAAGTCTCGTGCCCTTTACTCCTCACCTCTGTTAGTCCCTAAAGGGTTATGACAGGTTTCCCAAAGCTCTGGTTCTGCTTCACTGCAGAGGCTGGCCGGACAGATCTGAGTCCCTCTTCAGGGCTTGCCTCAGAGAAGACAGATTTCTGCGTTGGTCTGTCTGCATCAAAGGTGTACCTAGAAGATTGATGGGATAGCTGAGGCTAGACCAGCTTCAGAGAGGACAGACTAAGATGTTTCTATGTGTCTGACGTGGCTCTTTGCCTGTGGAACCTTACTTAACAAAGACTAAAATTTATGATAAAGAAATCAACTTCTTTTTTGTTGTTGAGGTTTTTCTTGTATATGTATATATATGTTCATCTGTGTAGGTACAGGTGCACATGTATATGTGGGTGTAGATGTGTGTGTGGTACACCAGAAAGGCCAACATTGGGTGTCTTGTCCACCTTGTGTTTCTGCTTGCGTGCATGCGTGGTGTGTGTGTGTGTGTGTTTGTTTGTTTGAGACAGAGTCTTTCTGTGTAGCCCCAGCTGTCCTGGAACTCACTCTGTAGACCAGGCTGACCAAACTCACAAAGATTCACTTGCCTCTGCCTTCCAAGTGCAAAAGTAGGTGTCACTGTGCCTGACTTCAGCTTCTTTAAAAAAAAAAAAAAGAGTTTTATTTATTTATTTATTTTGTGTGTCTGTGTGTATGTACGTGAAAATGGATACATGTGTTCCATGGGGTGCAATTGGATGTCAGAGGAAATCAGTCTCCTACAGGTGGGTCCTGGGGATGGAACTCAGTCGGTTTCATGACAAGTGCCTTTACCCACTGTGCTGGCCAGTTCCTGAAATTAAAAGTGAGCACCACACTAGGCAGTGGTGACATACGTCTTTAATCCTAGCACTTAAGAGGCAGAGGCAGGAGGATCTCTGTGAGTTCGAGGCCAGTCTGGTCTACAGAGTGAGTTTCAGGACAGCCCGGGCTACACAGAGAAAACCTGTCTCGGCAAAACAAAACAAAAATGAGCGGCACCCAACCCTCACTGAGTCCTCTGTGTCCCTGTGCGGTGTGAGGATCAAACCCACACAATGGGCTTTGATGTGGCTTTAGGTAGAGACACATAATTTAAATGTGGCTCGATCATTTTTGTTTTTTAAATGTCTAATTATAGACTGAAGATGTAGCTCAGTCAATACAGTTTGTCCAGCACATACAAAGCCCTGGGATCCAGGCCAACACTCTGTAAGCTGGGTGTGGCAGCACACACCTGTCACCCCAGCTCCAGGAGGCGGGAAGTTCAGAAGTTCAAAGTCTTGGGGCTGGAGGATTGCTTTTAGCAGGTAAGAGTATAAGCAATGGTCTTGCAGAGGACCTGAATTCAGCTCCCAGAATCCATGTTGGGTAACTTACAGCTACCTGTAACTCCAGATTCGGTGGATCTGATGCCCCTTCTGGCCTCCTCAGGCACCCGCACTCTCGTGCACAAACCTCATACACACACACATATACATAACTAAAAACTCAATCTTTAACAGAAAAAGAAATTTAAAGTCACTCTTCTTTACATATTGAATTAGAAGCCATCCTGATCTATGTGAGATCCATCCCTCAAGACTAGATCTGGATGATCCCCAAGGAGAGAACTTGGCATTCCTCCCTAACATTTATAATCCCAGGCAGGAAGATCATGACTTTGAGACCAGCCTAATTACATAACACCGTCTAAAATGAAGAACCAGGTGTAGAAACACACGCTTGAAATCCTGACTTTCAGATGGAAGAGGCAGGAGGATGGCCACAAGCTTGGGGCCAGCTCATTCTACAAGAGAGACCGACTAAAATCAAAGCAGCACAAAGCCTGCTACTTTCCTAAACTAAAAATTTGAGAGAAGGCGGGATTATTTCTCACACACTCATGAATGCAGGAAAGGTGGTGTAGGTGACCACCATGTGGTTGGTCATTCAGGGGTCCAGGCCCTTTCCATCATATAACTTGTCTCCCAAGGGCTTAGAGGTCTCTTCCCTGGGCTGGAGGGAGGAGAAGGTTCTACAGAGGATGTGTGTACTTTGTCAGCCGGCTCAGGAGGACTCAGATTGACTCCCCTACACCAGTCCATAGATGAGAAGCTGACCTATGGCCCCCTGCCACTGCACATGTGTCTATAGTCCCTAGCTGGGGACACATTTGATTTGGTACCTTCCTTGACTTGCTTCTTGTAAAGAGTCTGAAAGAATCGCTCCCTGACTTCAGTGTACCAGCAGATGGGCTGTCCTACCCCACCATCCTAGGCTCTTCCTGATGAGTCACCAGAAAGAATATTGCAGAGGTGCCTGTGAAATGGATTCTTTCCTATGTGGATCTTCCAGCTCCACAAGAAATGAAACCATGAGGTCCGCACAGGGACAAAGGAACAGTGTACACTGTCTCACACAGCAGGACCCCACTTCCTCCTTCTGGTACACAGCTTTCAAAAAAAAAAATAGCATCAAAGCCTTACGGAGTCACTGGGCCCACATGCAGGAAATCCCTTATTTGGCAAATCCTCCTGGAAGGCCCTGGGGGCCTAGGAGACTCAGAGCTAAGAAGCCCATAGCATTTCTTATAGGGGTGCATTGTGCTCGGCCTAGATCTGGAAGGGTGGGGGCTCACTCCCTGAGACCTCAACATAGGTTCAATTTTCCTCTCTAAATTTCAACAGGCTGGAAATGGCTCCATCAGCCACTCTTCCTTCTAACCCAGGGTTTCTGAACAGAGGGGAAGGGGGTGGAAAGGGACCTGCCTTTGGGAAAATGTTCTCAGGCTGTCAGGCCTGGTGGTGCAGACCTACAACCAGCTGCCAGGGGAATCAGCAGCAGGAGGAGGAAAGGTTCAAGGCCTGTCTGTAGAGTGAAATCAGGGTCAACCTGGGCTAAGTAAAACCTCAAAGTCAAGAGTTAGAGAAAGAAGTTCATTCATTTCCCAGAACCTACACGCAGAGGGACAGAAATGCCCGCTGAAAGTGGATCTCTGACCTCACATGAGAACCTGGCACGTGTGTGCCCACATATACACACATGTACACCACAAAATAAATACAAAATTTTCTTCAAAATGCAAGAAAAATCTCAGGTCTTATGTACACAGAGCCTCTCCACAGGAAGAGAATGGGAACTGGGACAAGGGAGTGGGTCCCTCTGGAGAGAGGAGGTGGTCTCCTGTACTGCCCATCCCCAAGGCCCTAGCACCAGGACTGCACACATAAAGTGCCAGACATACATGCAAGCAAAAACACCTATACAAATAAAAATAAATATTAAAAAATAATATAATTGTATTTTTTATTGAATTATTTCTTATGTGTGGACATGTATTGGTGTAAGGGCACATTAGCAGAGGCCAGAGGACAATGGTCCCTTCCACCACATAGGTTCTGAGGACCAAACTCCCGTAGTCAGGTTTGCCATCAAGCTCCTTAACCCACTGAGCCCTCTCGACAGCCCTTAATATCTTTCTATATAATAATTAGGCAATTAAAAACTATACTCCATGCCAGGCAGTGATGGTGCATGCCTTTGATCCCAGAAGGCAGAGGCAAGTGGATCTCTGTGAGTTTGAGGTCAGCGTGGTCTACAAATCAAATCCAGGACAAGCTCCAAAGCTACAGAGAAACCCTGTCTTGAAAACAAAAAACTTCATGGCCAGATGTGATGGTGCAAACCTACAGTCCCAGCACTTGGGTGATGGAGGGAGGCAGGAAGGTCAGAGTTCAAGGTCATCCTCCTCCACATAGCAAGTTTGAGGTCAGTCTGGTCTGCATGAGACCCTGTTTCAAGAAATGAAGAAATATAAAATACCCTGGGTGAAGGATGTCTAGCATCATGAGCAGGGTACCTGAAAATGTCTCCCTGTTGGTTACAGACCCCACTCAATGCCTGATTTGATCCCACAGAGCAGAGCCCCCTAGCTGGTCTCCAGAAGTTCCTCCAGGACTCTCTCACCTTTGGGAGAGAGAAAAAGCTCAGAATAGATGCTGTCTCCGCACAGGGATGGGGGAAGGGAAGGGAGGAGGTGACTTGGGCAGGAGGCAGGCTTTGTTTCCTGGGCAGTCTGACCCATACTCTCCACGCCCAGGACTGTGTTGCCTCAGCACCACAGCTCTCTTTGGGCTTTGCCCGGGCTTGCCTCTGGTTGCATCATCTCCCAGCCTTGCCAGGGGTGCAGGAGTGAGCCACCCACTCATTGCTGGAAAAACCAGCTAATTATATCACCAGAGACCCAAGGCAGGAGTATGTGGACAACTTCAGCGGCCTGGCCTGCTCCCACTTGCTTTCCATGGGTGTTCCTGTTTTGTTTTGTTTTTTTCTTTTTTTTTTTTTCTCTCTCTCAAAATAATAACAATAACAACCATGCTGGGGAGTGGTGGCATTGTCTGGTATTCCAGCTCTCAGGGAGTTAAGGCAGGAGGATCCAGAGATCAAGGCCACCCTCAGCTACAAAGGAAGTTTGAGACCCTATCAAAAACAAGAGCAAAGCAAGGAATTGGGGGTGTAGCTTAGTTGGTAGAGAGTTTACCTAGCCTACAGGACACCCTGGATTCTATCCTCAGCTCTACAAACTCAGGTGTGGTGGGTAATCCCTGAACTCCAGAGATGGGGACTGGATGACCAGACATTCAAGGTTGTAATCCCCAGCCACATACTCTGTTTTGGCCCTTGGTCTGGGGTTGCAGGAGACTCCGTCTCAAAAACATAAAACCCAACAATGCCAATAACCACAAAAAAACAAATCAAAAGCAAGATGGTCTGGGAATTGTGGTTTTCTGCAGAAGGAAGAGGCCCTCCCCCCCAGGTTTTAGGAAATCCAAGCCAAGAGCTTGATTACACACACACACACACACACACACACACACACACACACACACACACACACACAGAGCAAACTCAGAGCTATTAGCCGCAAACTCAGAGATATTAGCCTGAGCTGCCCCCGGCCAGGACACACTGGAGTCAGCAGACTCAGGAAGACAAATATGCTTTGACACCATCAATAGCAGCTGCTCTTTTATTTCTTTTTCCAAATATCTTTAAAATTCTATTTGTAGTATAGTCCAAAGTGCAGTTTCATTTCTCCTTAATTTCCTGTATTTATTTTGTTGAGTCCATAATACATTCCCAGGAGCCACAGTCAAAAAAGATGAAAAAGGATGTTGGTGAAAAGTTTTTCCGGACCCCAGACAGACCCCAGCCCTCCAGCCACCATTTCCTTCCCACAGGTAGTGGCTGCTGGCCTGGCTCTCCTTCCAGAGACACACTAGCAGATGGTTTGCAGAACCCAGAACTTTCCCATGTTAGATGTATCTATTGTGCACTTGTTATTTTCCTTATCATTATTTATTTATTTCTTCATTAGGTGAGAAGTGTGAGGGTCAAAGGTCAGCTGACCAGAGCTCGTTCTCTCCTCTATCATGTGGGCCCCAGGGGTGGAGGAACTCAGGCACTCAGGTTCAGCAGCAAGCACTGTTACTCCCTCTTCACCACAAAAGCTATTTTTGGAGAGAGCTATTCCAGGAGAGAGGGGTTGCACCGGGAACCTGAGACAGAAACTTACAAGTTCAAGGCCAGCTTAGGCTACATAGTAGGTAGACCCTGATTTCAAAGAGAGGAAAGCTAAGCAAAACCAAACAAAATGGGGTTGGGGGGGGACTGGAGAGACAGCTGAGGAGTTAAGAGCACTGGTTGGTCTTACAGAGGACCCAGGTGGCTTACAATCATCTATTAACTCCAGTAGCAGGGTATCCAATGACCTCCTCTGACCTTGACGGCCACATACACACATACATACATACATGTGTATGCAAACACTCATACATATAAAATAAAAATCATAATGTATGAAAACTCTCATGCACATAAAAAATAAATAAATCTGCCAGTCATTGGTGGCACACACCTTTCACCCCAGGGCTCGGGGGTGAGAGGCAGGTGGATCTTTGTGAGTTTGAAGCCAGCTGGGTCTACAGGGTGAATTCCAGGACAGCCAAGGCTACACAGACAAATTTTGTCTCAAAAAAACCTAAATAAATAAATAATTTTAAACAAACCAAAAATACCCACTTATAATTCCATTGTATAGGATGATGTAGAGACAAGAGAATCAGAAATTCGAAATCATTCTTGCCTATGCAGTGGGTTTGAGGCTAACCCATATGAGACGATGTCTTTAAAGAAAGAAAAAAGAAAAGAAAATGAAGGAAAACAACGTGTGTGTTTATGTTACTCTATTTGTCAGTTTCCTGAGAGACAGAATCAAAAGAAGAAAAGATGGAGAGAGACCTAGGACTGATCTATTTTGAGAACCAGCCCTCTTGATTGTGGGCTGGCAAGTCCGTAATTTTCAGGGCAGGCTGGCGGTGCTGTGCTCTTGGCTCCAAAGGCGCCTGAAAGCTGACTTCCTCTCCTGGCAATCGTCTTTTTTCTATCTCGGTCATTTTTTTCTCTGTAGAGAGAGACTGGGCACAGGCCACTCTTTGTGGAGGGGAACCAGCTTGTTGCGGTGTGAATGGGCAGTGTGACCCACAGGCTCGTGTGTCGACCGCATGGTCCCAAACTGGCGGTGCTATTTGGGGAGGTAGGGTCTGGCTAGAGGAAGTGGTTAACTGGAGGCTGGCCCTGGAAGATCGCCCTGGTCCCATATCTTCCTTGAGCTCTACTCCTTTATCCCATGAGATGATGATTCCTACACCCTGCGCCATGGTGTGCCACACAAACACAAGGGTGCCAGGCCGATTGTGGACTCAACCCTCCTAAAACCCTGAGCCAAGGTAGGGCTAATTCTCCTTTGTGTCTCTCAAGCGTTGGTCACCTCAACGATAAAAATAACTCTAATCAAAGCTTCATATTAGTGGCTGAAAAATACCTTCCCAAAAATGTCTCTGTCGGTTCCGTGCCTAAACAACCAAGAGACGCAGCTCAGCCAAATAGATGTTGCTTCCAATTCAGTTCTCTTCACCCTGGAGCGTGTCTCCAGGGTGAATGTGGAAGTCTCTGTCACTGCTAACTGGAGAAGGGTGAAAGCCTGTGCCAATGAAAGCCACCTCAAGGGAGCAGGGAGTGAACAATTCACTGTGAGGTTCTGAGCACAGCCTAGAAACATCCCCTGAGCCCCAGAGTGGTGACACATGTCTGTCATCCCCCCACTCCTGAGGCTGAGGCAGGGGTATAGAGAGTTGGAGCCCAGCCCAAACTCTACAGTGAGACCGACCTTGTTTCCAAAGAACAAAATAGGGCCGGCTGGATGGCTCAGTGATGGAGGTGCCTGCTTCTGAGTTTAATAACTTGAGTTTAATCCCCGGAAGAAAGAAGACCTGCCCGCCCTCAGTCACCCTCCATGTGTGTCCTCACATGCAAGCACCCCCAATAAACAAAGAAAATGTAATAAAAAGTTAAGAAACAAACTATTTGATCCATCCCCAGATTTATGCAAGTTTTGGGGCTCTGGAAGCCTGAAGACATGAGTTTAAACATCCCCCATTAAATAAAAACATAAATGTAATGAAAATACAGAGAAGCACTGTCTCAAAAAAATTAAATAAATAAATGCAATAAAATTTAAAAGACCACTAAAACCTGAGCTAGACTTAGGAGTCAGATACAGGTGAATCTCAGTGAGTTCAAGGCCAGCCTGGTCTACAGAGCCAATTCTAGAACAGTCAAGGCTACACAGAGAAACCTTGTCTCAGAAAAAAAAAAAAAAGAAAGAAGAAAGAAACCCAGTGTCCCTATGCTCCCTCAGGCACCCACACACAGACTCTACACAGGATGCTCAGTAGTGTCTCACTCCCACTTCCCATCTCCCCCAACATCAAAATAATGATAATAATGATAATTAGTACTAAAATGGTTCACACTTGCTGAGCACTTTCCACTCACAAGGCTATAAGTATCCACGGTCACTTGGCTAATGTTCCCCTTACTCATCCCATGAAGGAGGTACCATGACTTTCATCCCCATTTTACAGATTAGGAAATTGAGGCAGAGATAGAGATAAAGTTATTTCCCAAGACAGACAGAGACTGAATAAGGATTTGAACCCAGACAGGCTGGCTCCAGCAGCCAAGCTTTTAACCACTAATGACAGCCTCAGCTGATGCTCAGGCTGCGGTTACCCTGCTCCAGCTGAGCCTCTGAGTGCTGGAACATTTGCAGCAGCTCAGGTGCTTTTTATAAATGCTGGCGGTCATTGCACTTTACAAATGAGACGATAGCCAAAACAGAGAAAGGCCAAGCCACTTGCCTAGTCACACAGCCACAGGGGATAGATTTGAATCCAAACAATGTTACTCTAGAGCATATGATCTTTGCACTGAACTGCGGACCTGTGCAGTAGTGGGTTATTAGAACCATCTGAGTGTGTGAGCCCTGGCTCGCCTTTCTCCACACCCTATGTTGTGCCTGAAGTGGAGAATTTGACTAGGACTCAATAGCCAATGAACTTTCTTCTGAATATTTTTATGTATTTAATGATATTCCATATGCAGCTCAAATGGTACACTGCCTTGCATTCACCCAGCATCTCAAAAGCTGGGTGTGTTGGCACATGCTTCTAATCCTGGCAATCAGGAAGTGGATGCAGGAGGATCAGAAGTTCAAGGTCATCCTAAACTAAATAGTGAGTTCCAGGCCAGTGTGAGAGCTCCATGAGACCCTACCTCAAAAATAAAATAAAATCGTAATGCAGAAGAGTGCAGGAAACCCTGGCACGTGCAAAAAACCCTGCATTCCACAGCTGGCTCGGTGAAAAGAAATGCACTGTGTTCATTGTAGAAGGTACAAGAAGGTTCCAGAAGAAAGGTAAGTCACCCTGGAGACCACAGAGAACCACAGCAGTCCTTGCTCTCTTTCCAGCTAGTGTTACAAAGTAGGGCTTTGATTCTTTGTACTGTGTGTAGCCTTTTTCCTCCTGTGTCTATAGGCCATACTGCATGTTGGACTTTCTGGTGATGCCCATGACCTAAAGTGACCCTATAAATGGTCCCCTCCCAGACATAGACACTCAATATCACCCCAAACCATTCATCTTTTACAGTCCACACTCAGCTATTGCCTGGCATCTTTCTTTGGAAAGCCCATGCCAGTCCCTCTGTGTTCCCTCTCCCACCCCAGGGGCTCCTCTACTTCTGCCAAGGGTGTGTCCCATCCCTCTTGGCACCCACTATCCATGTCCCTGTCTCCAAGTCAGTCTGTGCCCTTCTCCAGATTGTGCTCTATTCCAAAAGGACAAGCTGGCTTTCTTTGATGTCTGTGCAAATACTCAAGTGACAGCAATATAATGTCGGGAGGGGGCTGGAGACGGTGGCATGGGTGCTCCTCCTACTGACACAGGTGCATTTCAAGCAGGAACCTTTCCAGCTATTTGATGCTTTTTTACCTAAAAGGAACACGCTCCTGATATAATTTCAGGCTGGCAGGCAGAGCCCCAGAGAGCTATTTTAGTAAAAGGAACCCTTTTGATGTGCCTTAAACAGCTCCAGGGAGCTAATCCCACCCAAGGGTGGGGCAGCCTGGGCGCCTGGGCCCATTAGGACTGAATGAAAGGCTTTTTTGAAGGTAGTGGCTTGAGACAGGTGGTCTTTGGTTCCAGCCACAGTGTCTCAGCCAGAATGGGAGAGTATGGGAGGGAGAGAGATGTACACACAGCCTGCCAGATGAAGTCTGGGTGGAGAAATTCAGGACTCAGGGACTTCTCCCAGACCTGTTCTGCCCGTCACTCCTATTCCAGCCACCCCACAGGCTTTTGTAAAGGATCAGATGATATAAAATAAAGGATCAGGTGAACCGCCAAGGTGGGCAGGTCCTGTGCTTTCTGTTTTCTTTTGGACAGTGGCACCCTATGTCTGTGAGCCACGGCTCCTCTCTAGTCAAGGGGGATAAAGGGGCCAGTGGCTTGGCGCCCTGTGCCCCCTGAGCCACTGGGACCTCCAGTCCCCCAAGCTGCTCAGATACTTTCACAGGGAACCAGTCACATGCCCATGTGAGCAATGTGTCGGGTGAAAACCAGATTACCAGGGACTGAAGAGTTTTCTGGAGTTCAGGAGTTGAGTTCCAGCACTAGAATGATCCAGCCCCAGGCACACAGATGTGGCTGTTTGTGCTAGGTGGACCCAGGGACAGGTCAGGCATGGCTATGGTGTCCTTGGGTATGGTGTCTATATGTTGCGTGTACTAAGGTGCTGCATAGGAGTGATTAGATGTGTTTGTACCCGGTGGGTCTGCTGGTATGTCTGTTGGATTCCTGTTGCCCTATGCGGGAAGAGGTAATGTGTTTGTGAGATGCAAATGGAGGAGGGTTGAGTGTGCACTTTAGCTTGCATAACTAATGCTTTTGGAAATACGCAGGGGTTTCCCAACAGGAGTGTAAATGCATATAAATTTTCATTTTGGCGGTATGTACAATGTACAATTCACTTATGTGAAAATATGACAGTATGTATGTTATGTATGAATGTGAGCAGAGCTTGGTGTGCTGTGAGCCACTAGGTCTCTGGAAAAAACTTGGGCTTTTTCATGTGCATGTGATGCACTAATGTGCACGTGGCACTTGGTGTAGCAGTGGGTGTAGAGCGGTCCACTGACTGTGATATGAGTTCTGTGACTGATGTAGTGGCTGAGACACTGGTGTGTGCACTTGGGTTTTGTCAGTGCTTGGCACATGCTCTGTGCAATGGCCCATGGGCTTGGTTGTGAATGGAAGCATGAAGCACGTGATTTATGTTCCCAAAGCAGAGAGGAGTGCTGAGTGTGCAGATGCTAGTGTGGGGTGGGTGGTGAGGTATGTGGTGTCCGAGTGTGATGTCACACATCCTGCAGAAGAGATGCTATGCAAGGGGAAGGTAGGAAAAAGTAGCTGGGGCAATAAGACTGTGAGGCAAGCGCAAGGTGGGTGGGGCTCGTGAGGCTGGCCACGCCCACCACAGGCTGCAAGGAGGCTCAGGAGATGGAAGACCAGGGAGTGTATCTATCACCTCTCCTGCTGGTGCTGGCTGGTTATATTGTCTATTTAATCGTGGATCTTTTTGATCGAGCCAAGATGGCCACTCCACTGAGTGGCAGAATTCTCTCTCCTCGCTCAGGAAGCTCCCAAATGCCCATCTGGGCAAGGATGCCCACAGGAAGATGCCTACTTGGACTCCTGGACACTTACCTAGAAATGCCTACCTGGATTCCCAATGTCCACACTGGCAGCAGGCACAGTTTAAGGAAGGTATCTCAGAAATGTCAAGTCTAAGAGACCCCCAAATCTGTCCAAAGTGTAGAATCCCCCTCTCTCAGGCATTTCTGTATTTTCTTCCCATCAGGGAAAAGAAACTGAGGTTTATCCTGTTGCAAACTGGGCAGGAGGAAAAAGAAATTCCATGAGGCTGTTGGGTTGGGACACGGTGAAGTACAGTTAAATTAGTGGTTTTCAACCTTCCTGATGCTTCGACCCCTTAATACAGTTCCTCCCCCAGCCATAAAATTATTTTCATTGTTACTTCATAACTGTAATTTTGTTGCTGTTACCAATCATAATGTAAACATCTCATAGGCCCCTCCTGTGAAAGTGTCGTTCAGGCTCCAAGGGGGGTCATGACCCCCAGGGTAAGAATCCCTGAATTAAGCTAGTCATTGCTTTCCTTGCTAAAATCCCTGAGACAGGCAACTGAAGGCAGAAAGGGGTTATTTTGAGCTGCCAACCCATCATGGCAGCCAGACCCTGAGGCAGCCTGCCACGTGGTTTCCAAAGTCAAAAAGCAAAGAGAAAAAAAGTCAATGCTCAGCTTGCTTTCTCCTTTTTATTCAAGCCCTGACCTCAACCCGTAGATGGCACAGCCCACAATAGGATGGATCCTCCCACATCAATTAACTGGACAATTCTCACAGATATGCCCAGAGCCTTGTTTGATCTCCTTATGTTGACCATTAAGTTTAACCATAAAAAACCTAATTGTCAACCTTACAGTTAGCATCCACCAAATAAAGGAGTCTTTAAATTCTATGTGGGCACCCCTCACTTTTGTACCCGTGGGGAGCTCCCCCTCCCCCCCTCTTCTTACCCTTCACCTCACTTCCATCACGTGTCACAAGTGTTTGACCACTTTAGTCTGATCGGTTAAAACCTCCTTAATTGTAGGTCGAAACTAGTCAAATCCTGCCGATTTCATACCCACCTGATGCCGTGTTCAGAACTCTTTTGTGATTTGGGGAATGCAGAGCGAACCAGGGAGATGCCCCAGTGGGTGAAGGCGCTTGTGCCAAGTCTGAGGACCTGAGCTCCATCCCTGAAATGTACATAGACAAGCACTGACTCCCACAAGTTATCCTCTGACCTCCACACGTGTGCTGTGACGTGTGCAAACACATGCCTTACACAATTAATAATGTAATAAAAATTCTTTTAAAAAACCAATATTGAAAGTCCATCAACAGCAGGGGGAGGTAACCAGCAAGTCCATGGTTCCAGGTGAAACCTTGGACATGAATTATGGCAGTTCATAACTCAAGTTCACTTTAGTTAATATTCATTAAACATTTACCATATGCTAGGCTCTGTCTCAAGGACTTCATATATATGTTAACTCATCTGACCCCCACAATAACCTCCTGGGGTGCGAAGCACTCATAACCTCATTCCTTTTGCTCGTTTCCAGACAGGATCTCCTGGAGTCCAGGCTGGTCTCAAACTCAGTATGTATCCAAGGGTGACGCTGGACTCCTGATTTTCCTACCTGTACCTCCCAAATCCTGGAGTTACAGACTGCCATCCTCAGCCTAATGTCAGTAAGCTTCAGGGAGCCTGAGTAGCTTGGCTGTAATTGTTTGACTAGAAAGACTTCAACTTTGGCTTTATCTCCATGCTGTCCATCCCCAACTGAACAGCCCTACCTGCATTATGGGTATTAGATAGGACGGTTGTCCCAATCCCCAGGGCTCTCCATGCCTTACCAAAATAAAGGTTCATCGTTGCCTCCAGCATGTTTCTGGCTCAGCTTTGGGGCTGCCTGACATGGCTTGCCCTGGGGTCCAGGCTGAAAGAGAAGCCCCCCTTGTGGGCTTTCCCTAGGGGAATGTGTCCAGGGCCATGTGAGCAGCAGCAGGGACTCTGGGGACATTGCATTGATGGGAGCTGCTCCCATGGCGGTGCTTGACTCAGTGAGGGCTGAGTGGGCCCCCTCCCCAGGAGAGTCACATGGCCATCTGCTGAGTAGTGAATAGTTAGAAGTATTTAGGTTAGGTGCCCCAGAAGTGGACCCTGAGTCAAGGGTTTGTGGGTAAGTGATTTATTAAGGACATGTTCCGAGGAGAATCCAGGGGAGCGGGAGAGAGAAGGCAATGCCAAGAAAGGTTATAATTTGTGGCAAAATCCTGAGCTCAGCCTGACTGGAGTGTAAATTATGCCTTCTCTGCTCAAGGCTAGCGAGCTGGGGTTTCACGTTTCCACAGGCGTCAATCATGCTTCCTTCCTGCCCTGGGCCTGCTAGCTTTATGGAGCTGCCCTGTCACCCTGGGGCAATACTGCAAGAAGAGAAGTAGGTGTGTGGCTCTTAGATGGAGCACCACACAGAAAGCGGAGCCAAGAAGCCTCAACAAAGTGCCAGTAACCCCTCTCTCTGTACTAATGGGTTCAACATCAAAGAAATAACATGTTATTCTCCCATGGCTAATGCCCTGTCTCATGCCAAGCCCAGAGGCCAGTTGGAAAAGTGGAGGGCATGACAAGGGCACTCTTGGTGTGGCATCGACTGAGCTCATGTGCTGAACACTGGCATCTTTATACAATGGAGAGAGACATGAAATGGACATGTCGATGCGTGCCTGCAACCTCAGCACTTGGGAGGAAAAGGCAGAAGGGTCAAGGAGTTCAAGGTCATTCTTGGCTGTACATCAAGTTTAAGGCTGGCCCTGTGTCTCAAAAGAAAAAAGAAAAAAAAGCATAGGAGATAGGGAGGGGTGTCTAATGGGATGATAGCCTGGGCCAGGGACTCATGATTAGCAATAGGAATAGAGACATTTGGACTGACAGGATGGGTAAACACACTTGCCAACCACAATCTGTGTTTGAACCCGAGGACCCACATGGTGGAAAAAGAGAATCAGCACCTCACAGTTGTTCTCCAGCCCCCATAAGCACTCAGTAGACAGACAGACAGATGCACGCGCGCGCGCACACACACACACACACACACACACTAAAATGTAATAGAAATGGTTTTCTAACTTATATTTTTAGATTTTCTTTTTACGTGTATGAGTGTTTTGCTTGCATGTATGTAAGTTCACCACATGTATGTATGTTGCCCTTGGAGGGCATCTGGGTACTCAGCAAGAATAGCCAGGGCTCTTAACCTCTGGGTCATCTCTTCAGTCCCTGTAATGGTTTATCAAGAAACAGAAAAGGCACGCTCCAGGATAGAAGTGCGATAGTGAGCTGGAAAAGGAGATTCTTTTTTTTTTTTTTTTTTTTTTTTTTTTAAAAACTTTTTTTATTTATTTATTTGCCTTGGTGTTTGCCTGGAACTGGAACTACAGACAGTTGTTAGCTGCCATGTGGGCGCTGGGAATCGAACCCGGGTCCTCTGGAAGAGCAGACGGTGCTCTTAACCGCTGAGCCATCTCTCCAGCCCCGGAAAAGGAGATTCTAAAAGCTCTGTGGACTCAGCATGATGGTGCAGACCTTAAGTCTCATCACTCAGGAGGCAGAGGCGCAGAGTTCAAAGCCAGCCAGGGCTACACAGTGAGACTGAGCTGTCTGAGTTCTGGCCTTCTACGGGTGATTTACACAGCACTACTTCCTCTTGTATTTGTGGACACTGATTTTTCCTGCTCATGCTCTGTTGGTTGCATATAGCCCAGGCAGGGAAGGGTTTCAAGTTTCTCCTTCTTCCTCTTTGTACCCGCTCTCTTGCTGCTGAAGGAAACACCGCCCTGCTGTCCTGGTAACGACTGATGAAGTTAGGGTCGACCCAGCTGCAAGTTGAGGGTCTCAGAGCCAGTTCTGCTTTGGTAACAGCTCGTTAGAGATACAAGGTTCCCCTAACTGGCTCCATGTCGGCCTGAACTGTAGAAGCTGGAAACTCACATCTGTGCTTTATTATAAAGGACACAAACCAGTACTAGCTCCCTGAATCTAAGTGGGCTCAGAAACAGTGGGCCTTCTACTGTCTGCCCACACCTGCTAGAGCAACACTCAGGAGGTAGAGACAGGAGAATCAGGAGTCCAAAGTTATCCTTGAGTACATGTAGGTTCAAGGTCAACCTGGCTTTTTTTTTTTTTTAAACTTAATTTATTTATTATTTATTTGCCTTGGTGTTTGCCTGGAACTGGAACTACAGACAGTTGTTAGCTGCCATGTGGGTGCTGGGAATCGAACCCGGGTCCTCTGGAAGAGCAGACGGTGCTCTTAACCGCTGAGCCATCTCTCCAGCCCCCAACCTGGCTTTTTAAAGACTTTATTTTTTGTTATTTTTGGTTATGTGTTCTCATGTATCTCTGTGTGGGAGTTTGTGCATGTGAGAGCAGGTGCCCACAGAGACCAAAGATGTCAGATCCCTCTTCAGCTGGAATCACCAGACTGTAAATTAAGGTATCCTTGGCCATTTAGGAACACAAACCTCATACATTCACATTTCCTGCTTCTAGAGAAAAAAGAAGCCCACTCAGGCTGGCTCAGGGGTTCTTACGAGAAGACATAGGAACTCATGGGAACCAAGAACAGGAAGTGGTGTAGATGTGTTTTTACAGCTTCTCTGACATATGTGTTTTTTTTTTTTTGTTTTTTTTTCTTATTGCATAGGTTTGATATATTTCTTTTTCAAGCCAGAAATAGATCATCAGGTCTTTTCTTTGCCACTTCCTGGTCCTTTTCTGTATCACAACCTCTATTGACAAGTTTGTCTTAGTTTGAGTTTCAGTTGCTCTGAAGAAATAATATGACCACAGCAACTTTTATAAAGAAAACATTTAATTTGGGTGGTTTACAGTTTCAGAAGTTTAATCCATTATCATCATGGTGGGACATGGCAGCATGCAGGCAGGCATGGTGCTGGAGAGGTTGAGAGCTCTGCATCTGGATCCCCAGGCAACAGGAAGTGAACTGTGATACTGGGCAGAGCTTGAGCATAGGAGACCTCAAAGCTCATCCCCATAGAGACACACCTCCTCTAACAAGGCCACATCTATCTAACAGGTTACACCTACTCCAACAGGTCACACCTACTCCAACAGGCCTCACCTCCTAATGCCACTCCCTTTAGGGACCATTTTTTTTTTTTTCAAACAACCATAAAGCTCCAACACAACTCTTTCCTATTTCATTTAAATATTTTATTGATTCTTTGAGAATTTTCTATAGGCAACATGCATGCTTCTTAGTTATTCTTCTATTGCCATAACCAAGGTAATTGTGGTGCTGTGGTAGTTTGAATGGGGATGCTCCACAGACTCATAGAGTTGCATACTAGTCTCCAACTAATGAACTATTTACAAGGTTTAGGAGGTGTGGCCTTATGGAGGAAGTGTGTCACTGGGAGTTGGCTTTGAGGTTTCCAAAGCCCACAGTAGACCCAGTGTATATATCTCTGACTGTAGACTAGGATGTAGAATTCCCAGCTCCAGCTCCAGCACCATGCCTGCCTGCGTGCCTGCCACCATGTTCCTGTCATGATGGTCATGGACTCTAACTCTCTGGAACCATGAACCCCCCAAATTAAGTGCTTTCTTTTATAAGTTACTGTCTCATCACTGTTGTGTGCTGTGAAGAGACACCATGACCAATGCAGCTCTTATAAAGGAAAGTATTCCTTTGGAGGCTTGCTAAGAGCTTTAGAGGGTTAGTATGTGATTGTCATGGTGATGAAGTGGTTGCTAAGTGTTCATATCTGATCCACAAGCAGGAGGCAGAGAGAGCAGAGCACTAACTGGGAATGAATGGCATGAGCTTTTGGAAGCCCACCCCCAGTGACACAGGTTCTTCAACAAGGCCACGCCTCCTAATCCTTCCCAAACAGTTCCACCAACTGGGGATGAATGAGCCTATGGGGGCCATTCTCATTCAAACCACCACACATACAATGTAGTTTTTTTGCCAAAAAAAAAAAAAGATTTATTTATTTATTATGTCTACAGTATACAGAAGAAGACACCAGATGTCATTATAGATGGTTGTGAGCCACCATATGGATGCTGGGAATTGAACTCAGGACCTCTGGAAGAACAGTCAGTGCTCTTAACTCCTGAGCCATCTAGCCCCACAATGTGGCTTTTAAAATGACTTACTATTATTTTAGACTGGGAGTATGGGCTGGGTGTATCTGTATGGTAGTCACAGAATGACATTTGGAGTTGATTCTCTTATCCTAGGTTCCAGGATTGAAACAGGTCAGCTCATTTAAAAGCTGAAACCTCAGTGAGTTACTTTCTCTGAGCCTTGGTTTCATCACCTGTAAGGCTCTAACCTTGCAGGACAAGAGGAGAATTGAACAAAACAAAGCTATACAAAGGTCTGGTACAGAGCCGGGTGCCCAGCATTCTCTCCCTACATGTTCGAGGGCCATTTTTCATCTTCCACCAGAGAGCCTCAGCTCCCTTTCCAGGCTGTGGAAATCAGAAGGATTCTTTATTTTATTTTATTTTTTACTTAAAAGACTTTTTTCTCTTTCTTTCTCTCTTCCATTCTTTCTTTCTAACATACCCACTGCTATTCCCCCCAATCAGTGGAATTCTTATCCCAATTACTAACACCCTCAAAGAAATTCCCTGCCTCAGTCTCCCTACCTTGTGAAATAAACAGCTTGGGTCTTTGTGGAGCCTCTGGCCTCACCTCAGCCTTCAGTTTCCAAATATCTGTAAAACAGAGAGTCTGGGACTGTCGAAGACTGGAGTCATGGTCCGGATAGAGTGCCTTACTAGACAACAGTTGAATGGTGAACAGAAGCTCGGGATACAGGCATGGGGCAGTAATGCCATGGCTGTCCCCAGGCGTTAAGAACTCGGGACAGCATGGCCAAGATGGCTCAGTGGATAGAGACACTTGTTCAGTCCCTAAAACCCACATAAGAGCAGAAAGAGAATGAACGTCACAAAGCTGTTCTCCGGCCTCCACCTGTGCGCTGTGGCACATGCGCACCCCAAGAAGAAAGAGAAGAAGAGGAGGAAAGAAAAGGAGGGGGGAAGAGAAGCAGGGAGGGAGGAGAAAGAGGAACACAGGATCAGCAGCTCAGGCCAGGCATGGCTGAAACCCGCCTCCACCCTACTCCATGGGCACTCAGGAAGCAGCGGTAGGAGGATCAGGAGTTCAAGGCCAGCCTGGGATATGTAAGAAGAGCACCAGTAATAAAACACAAAAGCAAAGCACTGAGGGAAGCCTGTAGTGCAGAACCCCTGGGGCCCTACTGTTTGAAGCAACTTGTGAAGGCATTAACGAGTGTCAGGCCCAGGATGACAGAACAGGCGGGAGGCCCAGGAGAATGCCTAGAGCTAGATAGAGTCCCAGCCCTTCTGCTGTCCTCAGAAGGGCTAGTGGCTTCCACAGCCTTAAAATAGGGTGATGGGAGATAATTTTCAGCCTCAGTGTCAAGTTAGGAAGTGGTACCCAGTGACTGAAAACTTTGACTCACACAGACCTCAGGACAAATGAGTCTTTTGGGGACTGGGGATGTGGCTCAGTGAGTATAGCACCCACTTAGCACCCATGTGTGATGCTGTGGGTTTTATCCCCAGCACCTCTTTAAAAAGAGAGGTGGGTCTCCAGCAAGGGGTGTAGGGAACTACAGTACACTTCAGCTTGTTCTGAACCAGTCAACTGGCTGAAAATATTAAATGGAAAATTCCAGAAATAAACAATTTCTGAGTTTTAATTGTGGCTGAGTCTAAGCAGCACGGAGTCTTGCGCCATCCCTCTCCGTCCTGCTGGGGCTGTGAATCAGCCCTTTGTGCAGGTTATACGACACCACTGTAGTCCAGCATTAGTCACTCGGTGGCCAGCTGGTTTATCAGATTGACAGCCACAGCATTGCAGTCCACATGCTCAAGTGACCCTGATTTTCCTTAAACACGGCCCCACAGAGCTAAAAATAGAGATGCCACCACACAGACACACAGACACAGACACACACACGAGCTAGGTGTATGGGGGATGTGATCCTGCAAATCCAGCATTCAAGAGCCAAGGTAGGAGAATTGCCGTAAAACCAATTAAGGCATACAAAGCAGCAGGACTCTGTGCGTGAGACCAGACTAGCCTTGAAGACACACACGAGAGATCTTCCTGCCTCTACCTCCCAAGTGCTGGGATTAAACTTCAAAGTCTGCCTTTGGGGCGAAGGAAATTTTGCTTTGTAGATATTTAGGACTTGACCTCTCTGTTATCTCTGTCTGTCTTTCTCTTCTCAGTTTGTGTCTCTCCGCGCATCTCTCTCTCTCTCTGTATATGTGTGTGTGTGTCTGTCTGTCTGTCTGTCTCTACCAGTCCTAGCTCAGTGACTCTAGCTTCTTGGGAGAGAATTGAGACCCCCAGCAGTAGCTAGTGTGTCAGGCCCTTACGAGCTGGGTGGACATTTTCAGCTAAGCTGTTTCTGAAGGAGAAGGTATGGCTGCCTTTGGCTCCTGGGCACTGTGGGGTGGAGAGGGAAAGATACAGGAAGTAGAAGGTTCTCTGTGTGAGAATCACATACTCCCCACCTGGGGAATGGAGGGGCAGAAACAAGAGAGGTGGTCCAGTTCATGAATGTTTATCTGTCCTTTATCATTTAAGCAGGAGTAGACCAAGCTGCCTACCTCCCAAGCAGTTCCTTCCCATGGGTCTCCTGAGACACACTGAGTCAGCAACTGGAAAAAGAACCCAAGAGAAACAATATTTTCTCATCCAAGTGTCCAAGGAGTGAATTATTGATTCCATGTCCTGGTAATCAAAATGTCCCCTCTCTGTCACTGACAACCAGAGTGAATTTGGCTGGCCTGGCTGTCTGGGCATCTGTCCCCTCCACACTTCCCCTGAAGCTGCATGCTTGGCTGAAGAGGAGGCTCCTCCCCACAAAGGAGGCCACTCTTCGGTCAGGACTATATGAGCAGTGATGTTCTCCTGTCAGAACCTCTAGGGAAGATTCCAAAATGTCATGTTACCACTGACATCAAAAATCCCTTATTTAGGGGCTAGAAAGATGGCTTGCTGGTTAAGAGCACTGGCTGCTCTTCCAGAGGACCCAGGTTCAAGTGCCAGCTCCCACATGGCTGCTCATAACTGTCTGTAACTATAGTTGAAGGGGATCTGTCACCCTCTCACAAACACACATGCAGGCAAAACACCAATGCACATAAAATAAAATAAAATTTTTAAAAGAATTCATTTTCAGGGCTAGAGAGATGGTTCAGTGGTTAAGAGCACTGACTGTTCTTCTGGAGGATCGGGGTTCAATTTCCAGCACTCACAACTGTCTGTAGTTCCAGTTCCAGGCAAACATCTAGGCAAATAAATAAAAGTAAATAGATAAAGTTTTAAAAAAGATAAAACTTTATTTGGGGCTGGAGAGGTGGCTTAGAGGTTAAGTGCACTTGGCTGCTCTTCCAGAGGACCTGAGTTCAATTCCCAGCATCCACATGGTGGCTCACAACCATCTATGATGACATCTGGTGCCCTCTTCTGTATAATGTATAATAAATAAATAAATCTTTTTTCTAACAAAAGCAGTACCTTTAAAAAAAATCCATTTTCCTAGATGGACAGTGGTAGTGCATGCCTGTAATTCAAGAGGCAGAGGCAGGCAGATCTCTGAGTTCAAGGCCAGCCTGGTCTCTGGAGTAAGTTCCAGGACAGCCATGGCTACACAGTGAGTCTGTGTCTCTCAAAACCAACCAACCAAATAAAAATCCCTTACCTAAGACTAAAGATGCAGTCAGTGGTACAGCATTTGTCTGGCATGGCCAAGGCCCTGGTTCAATCCCCAGCACTGCAGGAAAAGGTTGGGTGAGAAACGGAAATGAAGGAAGAGAAAGAAGAAGAAGAGTCCTGGTCTTCAAAGAGTCCCTACACAGTCAGAGCTAGGAACTAGGAAGCTCCCAGCTGGCTGGGGACAGTGTGAGGCAGGAGGGTGGGAGCTTTACTCTTCCCCTAAAGAGCAACCCGATTAAGGGGTGAGCCCACACAAGGTCCTGAAATATCAGCATCTTTCTGACTTGGTCACTGCCGCCCTGGGAGGAACTGACGCGGCCTGTCCCTGAGCCCATCCACATTTTTAGAAGGACTTTCTTCATCCATACTCTGTCCTGGTTCGAAGTGAGCTCTGAAATTCTGGGCCCCAATCTTTTTTTATTAATTTATTGTTAATTATGAATTGCTGTTGCTATTGAGACCAGGTTCTCACCATGTAGCCTTGGCAGACCTAAAACAATTGGAGGGGTGGGGCTGGAGACATAGGATCACAGTTTAGTTCCCAGCACCCTCCTAACTACTTGGAACCCTCTACTGGCCTCTGTAGGAACTGTATGCATTTGATATACATACATATATGCAGGTAAACACTCATACACACACACACACAAATTTTAAGTCATGTACACACACCACACAGACATACATATAATTAAAATAATAAAAAAAAATCTTTAAAAATAAAAGTGAAGTCCTCTATTATTCTCCTTTCCTTCCTCCAAGTCCTAACCACTCACCTGTTTGCTACCTCTGTTGATTGCCTATTCTGGACATAATATATAAACGGCATCACACAACCTTTGTCTTTGTGTGTGGTTTGCTTCTCATACTCTGACATATCCTAGAATCATGCATGTTGTTGTGATCAATATCAGTTCTTGTCCTTTTTTTATGGCTGAATAATAGCCCATTGTGTGGAAACACCATGTTTTAATTTTTTATTCATTTTACTTTAGATCTGTGTGTGTCTATATGAGTGTATATACTCAAGAGAGGGTACCTACAGAGACAAAAAAGTGGGTATCAGATCCCCTGGTGCTGGAATGCCAGGCCTCTAGAGAAATGGGAGATGCTCTTAGCTGCTGAGCCACCTCTCCAGTTTCACAGCCTCCAGGATTTGATCTTCCTCTTCTTGGGCCTCTGTAGAGACTTCCTCAAATCCTAACAAAGCACCTCACCTTGGAATGCCATGAGCCAAAGACTAGGCAGGGATTGGATCCTGCCACCGGTGTTCCTCCAGCTCCAAGCCCAGCCATCAGGGCTCTGCAAATGTCTGCTGGGGAAAGTGTCTTTAAAGAGTGCTCTAGTGTGTTCTGTTCCACGTAATGCAGCCCAAACTGGCCCAGAACTCCCTGTATATCGAAAGATGACCAGGAACTTCTGATCTCCCTGCTTCTATCTCCCAGGTGTACCCATCATGCCCAGTTTATGTGTTGGCGGGACTTGACCCAGAGCCTGATGCAGGCTAAACAAGCATTCTTGCATTCTAGCAACGACGCTGAATCTTTGGCTCCTCCAGTGTTTCCCTTTCTCACCCTAACATGTCACCAGGAGCGATCTACCCATCTACCCAAGCAGCCCCGTGGGCCCTGTTAAGTCGTTGGAACATCGCCTCTTTATCTGCCTTCAGCGGAGCTGGTTTCATTCTGGCTAAAATAACATCAAAACCACATAATGAGAAGTTTGGAGAACCGAACAAAGCAACAGAAATGACCCATAATCTCACTCCCTAACACAATCTTCATTTCTGAGGACCACACTCGGTTACTCCCTTCAGTCACGAAAGTAACACTGGGTCATTTGAGTGTTGGACTCACCTGTTACCTCACTCCAGTGGCAGTCACTGAATGTTTTGGATGTTTTCTTTAATATATATATACATTATTTATATTAATGTATATATATATTAAAGGATATATATAATATATTAAATATACAAATATATATATTAAATATACAAATATATATATTTTTAGAGACAGGGCCTCATATATCCCAAGCTGGTTTTGATCTGCCTATGAAGCAAAGGATGATGGCACTGTACCCCAAGCTTCTGATCCTTCCTCCTGAGATTTTTCCCCGTTGAGACAGGCTTTCACTGGGTCGTCCCTCCACTTCTAACACAGAATAAAGAAAGTAAAGATGAGCCACGCCTTTAATCCTAGCATTTGGGAGGCAGAGGCAGGTGGATCTCAATGAGTTGGAGGCCAGTCTGGTCTACAAAGCATATCCCGGGACAGCCAGGACTGTTACACAGAGAAACCCTGTCTTAAAAATAAAGAAAAAGGGGCTGGAGAGATGGCTCAGCAATTGGGAGCACTAGTTGTTCTTCCTGAGGACCTGAGTTCAATTCCCAGCACCCACATGGCAGCTCACAACTGTCTGTAGTTCCAGTTCCAGGCAAACACCAAGGCAAATAAATAAATAAATAAGTTTTTTTAAAAAAAAAAAAAGAAAGAAAGAAAGTAAAGGTGACAGATTGAGACACTCAGGCTCAGAGTCCTGTCATCAGAAATTGCTGGCATCAGAAGTGAGCACCTGGCTGAAATCAGCAACACACTGGGGCCCACCTGCCCACACCAATCAGGAGTAGCAACCAAAATGTCTGCAAGGATGAGATAAGCCTCCAAAGGGCCATAAAAACCCAGGTTAAGACAGCTCAGTAGATACTGGTGTCTAATATACTCCAAAACACACACACACACACACACACACACACATACACACACACACACACTCACACACTCATCCTGTACACTAGCAAGAAGGGACCCTATCTGTAACCACAACTTTCTCACCAGAATCTCCTGCTTCTGGCCTGGCTCTGACCTTGGTGACCAGGGAGCCTGGACCCTGGTTGAGTTGGATAAGAACAAACAAGGCTGAGAGCAGCTTAGCCTCTGTCATTCTCAAGAGCATGTGGTGCAGAGCCAGCACCCACTCCCTATCCTTCCCCCACCAGTGGGCATGGGCACACTGGCATGGGCACAGTGGCATGGGCACACTGGCATGGGCACAGTGGCTTGCTGTGCACAGGGTAATAGACTTGTATCCCACCTGTGAGTGAGCCCTGCCCCAGATATCATGGCATCACTCGGAACTGGGTTGTTATTTATCAGGCTCAGGAACTGTGAGTTGTTCCTGAAGTGTGACCAATAAACCATCACTCATCGGGGTAAGTAGCTCTTGGCTGTCTTGGAACTCATGCTAGAGACCAGGTTGGCCTTGAACTCACAGAAATCCACCTGCCTCTACCTCCTAAATTCTGGGGCTAAAGACAATTAATCTCATATGCCCAGTTTATTTAAAATTTTTTTTAATTTTGATATTAGTGAACTAGAGAGATATCTTAGCAATTAAGAGCACTAATTGCGGGGCTGGAGAGATGGCTCAGCGGTTAAGAGCACCGTCTGCTCTTCCAGAGGACCTGGGTTCGATTCCCAGCACCCACATGGCAGCTAACAACTGTCTATAGTTCCAGTTCCAGGCAAACACCAAGGCAAATAAATAAAATAAATAAATAAAGTTTAAAAAAAAAAAAAAAGAGCACTAATTGCTCTTGCAAAGACCCCAGGTTCAAGTCCCAGCTCCCACATGGTGGCTCCCAACTGATTGTAACTCCACTCCCAGGGATCGGACCCAATACCCTCAGACACTGTCCACCTTTTTATTTTGAAACAGGGCCCATCACTGATCTAAATCTCTCCTAGTAGGCTAGGCTAGCTAGCCAGAGAGGCTCAAGAACCTCCCTGTCACTGCTTCCCACAGCTAAGCGAGTCACACATGCTCCATTTGGAAATTAAACTGAGGTCCTCTTATTTACAAGGCAAGCACTTCACCCACAGAGCCATTCATCCAGCATCCTTGTCCTGTCCCTGCTTCTTACCTCTCGGTGGTCCTTAGGACAGCCTTATAGCCCAGACTGATCTCAAAATTCACTATATAGCTGACAATGGCCTTGAACAGGCAGCCGCTCCCACCTCCACCTCCCAAGAGCTGGATGACACATTCTGGAGCCTCACCCAGACTCCCTTTCAACCTTCCCAACCAGTTTCTGCAACTTCTCACGTAGCAGAGCATTGGCACTTACTTTCTGAGTGTGAAAAAAATCGCATGATGCCTCTCCTACTGGAACCTTCACCGGGTCAGGTAGAGTGTGTGGTGTATTTGCTTAACCAGTCTGCAGGTTTGCTTAAGTTTGTTTATTTTAGATATAGGGTCTTGCTCTGTTGCCTAACTCCTGGGCTCAAGCAATCCTCTCGCTCCAGCATCTAGAGCAACTGGAAGCACAAGCATGTATCCCTGCGCCTGTCTACAGCTTTATCGAATGAATGAATGAATGAATGAGTTACTATAACCAGAGATCTTCCCCATGGTCTTCTCAACTCTGTGCTCTAATCAGTTGCTAAGAGTTGTCTGTGTACCTCGATTTCCCACCTGTCATAGCGATTTCATAGGCATAGTATGCTTGGAGCAAGACCGAAACCATCCGGGCAGAAGCATAAATATTCTAAAGGGACACTTGCGCCCCTCCCTTTGGCAAATGACTATTGAGATAAAAACTTTCCTAGGAATTGGAATTTCCCCCCAGGAGTCTGAAGTCTGGTGCCAGACGGAGGGGGAATTTGTCTCCCAGGAAGAAGTTTCCACACAGGAGAGCCTGAAGCCCAGACAGCGCTGGGTCCATGCTGGACGGACCTGCACCTTGGTGGGACCGCCTGACTGCACATACCTCTATTAGCCTCAACTTCAGTGTGAAAGTGCATTTGGGGCCCACGGGGCCTCTTTATTTGTTGACCTTCCCAATGTGGCCGCATTGACTTAGGTCTTCTATCTTTGCTTTTCACTGTTTACCTCTTCCACTGGCTTCTTGGGGCTGGTGGCCGCCAGGACCTCTGATAACAAGATGGGGCAGATATAATTTCCAGGGTGCTCTTGCCTCCTCAGTATCTCCATGGTGTTCAACAAAGGCTTATCGATTGAGCCAACAACAGCCAGGTTGGTCCTGCAGAGGCTAAAATGGAGACACAAGAATGTAAGCCTGTAGGAGAGGTCAGAGGGCAGGCAGAACTGGGCAGCCTATGCCTCTCTCAGCCCTAGCAACGTCCTGGAGAGGGGCAGCGTTCATCCAGCGGAGCGAACCAGCCTCCCAGCTTCCCCTCAGAACCCAGCAGCTGCTGAACCACCCGGAAGTCAGTTCAGGGGCCCGGTCTCAAGTTCTGGGTTTCAACACTAGCCTTTCCCTTTCCTTCTCTTGCCCTTGGGAACCCATCAAAAGCGTCCTGTGTTCAGGACTTCCATGACACCTCAATAGTTTTTGTGTGCCACACCCCAGTGTCTAAGCAATTCTTCTGATTAATGTCCCTCTGATAAAATAAGTGATTCAGTTTCTGTCCTATGCTAGGGCCCTGGTTTATCTGCTCCTCGACCCCTTAAACTCGAGGTTCAGAGGGGCACACAGTGAGAAGCAGGAGCCTGGTCCTGGCTTGCCTGAGTAAAGGAAACTAGTGTCCAGGCTGCTCTGCCAGGGATCCCTAGGAGATGGATGTGGTATGTTCAGTGACACCTAATCAGGCTTGGAGAATGGGACCATCAGTTAAACCACACAAAGGGACTAAACCACGGTTTCTCTCACAACTGCCTACCTAGGAGGTGCCAAGACAAACAGCTGTGGAGTCTGGGCCTCTCCTGGGCTGCAGTCTTCCTGGACCCTGGTGGCAGTCACTCAAGGAGGAGGTACCTGGGCAGAGTGTAGATCAGTTGGGAGAGTTTGTTTATCTTGCATGAAACCCAGGGTTCGTCTGCAGCACTGAATAAAAACCACCACACGCCTGTAATCCTAGCAGCTGGGACTACAACAATGAGGAGCCGAAGCTTAAGGCCATCCTCTGCTTCATTATGGGATCTAAGCCAGCTTGGGACACATAGACACTGTTTCCAAGAAGAAAAGAGTCTTGAACTATCTGGTATTTTCTTCCTGGGCTCCTAGTCTACCCCTTCATTTCTTCTAGGAGTCTCTGAATCTGGCTACTCTCTGGCTCTAGTCTAGAATATTCTAGTAAAGGTTTGGAGTATAATGTATGTCAAAGGCAATGAACACACATTAGATTGATGGAGGAGGGTCTAGAAATGCTGAGTCTGGGTTGGAGAAATAGCTCAGTAGTTAAGAACACTGGTTTTGCTCAGAGCCTGAGTTCAGTTTGTTCCCAACACCTACAAAATGGCTCACAAATGTCTGTAACTCCATTTCTGAAAAGTCCATTGACCTCTTCTGACCTCTGTGGGCATCAGGCAAGCACACAGGAGTAAACATACATGCAGACAAAACAGCCAGACACATAAAATCTGTAACTCTGTAAAATAAAAACATAGTTCAAGAATCTTTTCCTCAGCCAGGGCTACAAAGAGAAACCCTGTGTATGTCTAAAACTCCCACCTCCCAAAAAATCTCTTCCTACATAAAGAGTTCAAAGTCAGCCTTGAACTAAAACACCAAGGCTCAGGGAACAATTTGGAAGAAGAGGCAGAAAGAGTTTAAGAGGCAGAGAGAGAAGTGCTCTGAAATGCTGTCTTCTGGACAGGTTATGATCTCTGTACTTATGAGCTCACAATCAGGCCAATGAGACCTGCCAACATTCTGGCAGGTGGCACCAAGCAAATTCAGTAAATGATCCAAGAAAAAAAGGGGGTGTAAAAAATATGAAGGGAGGGTGATGTTGTATGACGTGGAGGTAAGAGGGAGGAGCTGGAATGGATACGATCAGACACGCTGCATAAATGCATAAAATTGTCAAAGAATAACTAAAAGCTGTAATGAAAATCCATAGGTTGGTGAGATGGATTGGTTGGTGAAAGGTGCCTACCATCAAGTCTGAAACCTGAGTTTGATATGTGGGATCCACAAGGTAGGAAAGAAGAGCACAAAACTGTCCTCTAACCTACACACACACACACAGCAGATGATCTCCCCATAAACAGATAAATACTTCAAAAGTTTTATTTGTTGCCGGGCAGTGTCGACACATACCTTTAACCCCAGTACTGGGGAGGTAAAGGCAGGTGGATCTCTGAGTTTGAGGCCAGCCTGGTCTACAGAGCAAGTTCTAGGACAGCCAGAGCTACACAGAGAACCCTGTCTCAAAAAACTAAAACAAAACAAAAAGATGTATTTGTTTTATTTTGTGTGCATGAGAAGTTGCCTGCATATTTATATATTTCATCACATGCATGCCAGGTGTTTGTGGAAGGCAAAGAGGAAGTTGATCCCTGGGATTGGAGTTATTGATGGAGCTATACCTTGTGGGTGCTGCGAATCAAGAATACCAAATGCTTTTAACCACTGAGCCATCTTTCCAGCCTCCCAAATAAAAATATTATAAGAAAAAAAAAAGCAAACAAAATAACTTTCAAGACAGTGTCACTATGCAGCCTCGCTGGCTTAGCACTCACTATATAGACCAGGCTGACCTTGAATTTCCAGAGGCCTCTGCCTCTCCAGTGCTGAGATTACAAACGTACATCACCACACCTGGCTGATGAAAGAAAAATTTAAAACAAAAGCACAAAAACATGTTCTCGGGTAATCACACTCTAAGAATCCCTGGACAGTCCAGGTTCCAATCCTCACTCTGCTGGGAAGTTCAGGTACTTGCTACCTGGGAGCTGTAACTTGAACTGAGCCTCAGCTCGCCTGAGCCTGGCATGGAGGAACGCAGAAAGAACAGCAGACTCAGTCCCTTTATTAGAATGGGAGTGAGGGGGCTGGAGAGATGGCTCAGCGGTTAAGAGCACCCTCTGCTCTTCCAGAGGTCCTGAGTTCGATTCCCAGCATCCACATGGCAGCTAACAACTGTCTGTAGTTCCAGTTCCAGGCAAACACCAAGGCAAGTAAAGAATGGGAGTGAGGACCAAGAGGTTGATGATCTTGAATTAGAGGTGACCTGGAACCCTCCGTGGTCTCAGCTGGAAATTGAGGCTAATGAAGCATAGGCTAACCCCACCCCCAAGTCCACAGGCTAAGGAAGAGACTAAAAGGAGCTTCTCAGGTGTTCAGAAAACCACCCAGCGCAAGAAAGAGCAACGGTATTAGAAAGCGGTCAGGCTGGACAAGGTGGGACACCCTTCTAATCCCAGCAGAGGTGGGTAGATCTCTGTGAGTTCCAGGCCAGCATGGTCTACACACAAAGTTCCAAACTACACAGAGAGTCCCAGGCAAGCCAGGGCTAAAACAAAGAAAAGGAAGGAAAGAACACATCATGGTCTCACAACCTAACACCAGTGCCCTAGGAACATGTGACATGGCGGCAAGCCTCTGAAGGGGATCCCAGTACTCTCCCCCTCCAGCTGCACAGCAGCCTCCCTGCAGACCCCAGGCAATAGAAATGTCAACTGGGCTTGGAGGAGTGGCTAGCTAGCTCTGTAGACATCTAAAGAAAGAGATGAGAAGACTGCCCATCCCCCACCGCCTCCCCGCGCCCTCCCGCCCTCCCCTTATTTCTGCCGGGTAAAGAAAAGGCTATGGTTGAAGGGACCAAAGCTGAGTGATCAAAGCTTGCTTTCCCAGCCCCCACCCCCGCCACCAGCTCCCCACCAGGTGTCCCTTCGTCCTTGATCTGTCCTCCTCTTCCCAGCTGCCACCCATACTCCTCCGCCCACCAGTTCCAGGGAGGTGGGCAAGCAGCAGCTGCCACCCACAAAGCCAGAGGAAACAGCTGTTCTGCAGAGTCAGGCACTCAGCTGAGTTTCAGGCGGCCCCAGTTCGTCTCCCAGCACACACAGCAGGAAGGCTTGCCAGCTCCCCAGGCTCAGAAGTTTAATGAATTTTACATTTAAAAGGTATGAGGAGTGGAGGAGGATGTAGCTGCACAGTGACAGGAACGTGTTTGCCGCACTGGGGAGGTAGCGACAGAAATCCAAGCCATCCTTGCCGACATTGCCAGTTTGAAGCTAACCATTGGTTACAGGAGACCCCCATCTCAAATAAAACAGAAAAGCCAGCCCCTAACCGGGAGGTTGATGCGATGACTGATGCATTCGCGAACACATAACTGCTGATGTAGAGGTCTGTTCCCAGGAACCACTTTGAGCAGCTCACGGGCCACCTGTGACTCCAGCTCTCGGGAATCCAACACTTCTGACCACTTTGGGCACCTGCAGTAGTGTGCACAGACCCACGGATAGAGAGATACACACAAATAATACAAATGGAATTACAAATAATAAACATATCTGAGCATGGTGGCACATGCCTGTAATTCCAGTGTTTGAACGGCAGAGGCAAGTGGATCTCTGAGTTTGAGGCCAGCCTGGTTTACATAGTGAATTTCAGGCCAGCCAAAGTTTTGCAGTGAGACCCTGTCTCAATAATAATAATAATTGGGGCTGGAGAGATGGCTCAATGGTTAAGAGCACTGACTGCTCTTCCAGAGGACCAGGGTTCGATTCCCAGCACCCACATGGCAGCTAACAACTGTCTGTAGTTCCAGTTCCAGGCAAACACCAAGGCAAATAAATAAATAAAATAAAGTTTTGAAAAAAAAAAATAATAAGGTATGTGGGAGAATTTAAAGTAGCCAAGAGGATTACAATAAAACAAAAATTGACCAAATACACAGCCAGAGGGCCTCGGTTTGAAAAGGCTGGGAGCTCTGGGCTGTAAGGACTTGACTCGGGGCACCAGTGGGCTGGGTGGAGGTGACAAGTCTTATCAACATGGACACTTGGGTACAGTGAGTTAAAAAGCTTGAAGCAGGAATGTTCTGACCCATAGGATCAGCCCAGGAAATCATCCTCAGAAAAGGTCATCAAACCACCGTCATCTGGCTTAAGGCCATTCCTATGGCAAGCTACAGGATGGCCGATGACATAGGACTTAAAAATAGCATGCCCTGTCCAGACTGAGAAGCACAGACAACGGAATGTGGTGCTGGGCACATGGTCCACCTTCTGCCATGACATCATCATAAGTATCATTCCCTTCCCCAGAAGCAGACCGAGACAAGACTTTGGGAAGCAGGGCCAAGGAGGTGGGAAACTGAGCAAGGCAGCGGCATTTCTCAAGCTCCATTAGAAGCCTGAATCTGGGGGCTGGAGAGATGGCTCAGCGGTTAAGAGCACCATCTGCTCTTCCAGAGGACCCGGGTTCGATTCCCAGCACCCACATGGCAGCTAACAACTGTCTGTAGTTCCAGTTCCAGGCAAACACCAAGGCAAATAAATAAATAAATAATAAATAAAGTTTAAAAAAAAAAAAAAAAAAAAAAAAAGAAGCCTGAATCTGCTCAGGAATCTCCTCAGATAGTCTAAAACAAAGGGTAACTTGTAATAAGAAGTTTCTGGGGCTGGAGAGATGGCTCAGTGGTTAAGAGCACTGTTCTTCCGGAGGACCTGAGTTCGATTCCCAACATTCACATGGCAGCTAACAACTGTCTGTAATTCCAAGATCTGACACCCTTACACAGTTATACATGCAGGCAAAGCACCAAGTCATATAAAATAAAAATAAATATAAAAAAAAAGGAAGAAGTTTCTGGTCTGGCCTTTCCAGCCTAGCCCAGAGGTTCAGACCCTCTCTTAGCACCAAATAATCACACACACAAAGGCTTATATTAATTTCATGCTGTGGCTCAAGCATATTGCTAGCTAGCCCCTGCATTCTTTTTAAGATTTATTTATTTATTATGTATTGAGTATACAGAAGAGGGTACCAGATGTCATCATAGATGGTTGTGAGCTACCATGTGGTTGCTCAGAATCGAACTCAGTTCCTCCAGAAGAACAGTCAGTGCTCTTAACCACTGAGCCATCTCTCCAGCCCCTTCTTTTTAATTTTTAAAATTTATCTTTTATGTGCTTTGGTGTTTTGCCTCATGTATATCTGTGTGGGGGTTTTTGGATCCCTTGGAACTGGAGTTACAGACAGTTGTAAGCAGCCACATAGGTGCTGGGAATTGAACCTGGGTCCTGAGAAAGAGCAATCAGTGCTTTTAACTACTGAGCAGTCTCTCCAGCCCCACGATAAGCTTTTAAAAATAGATATGTAATTCATTGTCATTGTATGTGTATAAGTGCTTCTGTGCCTCGATGTGTGCAGAGATCAGAAAACAACTTTTGGTAGGCAGTGGGTTCCATGCTTCAAACCAGGGTCCTTAGCATCACCTTCTCACCCTCCTCATCCTCCTCCCCTCCTTCAAACTTAACTGTGTAATAAGGAGAGTCTTACCAGTAGACAGTTGTCTTTTCTCCAAGTGTCTGTCACATCCTTGCTGCTCAGGGCACTTCGGCCCCTCAGACCACCCCACAGGGAGTTTCTCACTCAGTCCCTTATTTCCTGTGTCCTTTTGCTCTGTGAGGCAGCAGCCAGCACGTTAACCATTAGGCTAATGTGTCATCTCCTGCACATGAGATGAGCAGCTTTTTAAATATTTAAGTTTTTCATTACATTTCCATTGCTTTTATGAGCATGTGTGTGAGTGCTCATGTGCCACAGGGCTCCGGAGTAGAGTTTCCAGGACAGTGTTAGCAGAGGTCAATTCTCTTTTTCCACCCTGTGTGTCCTGGGGAATCCAGCACAGGGCAGCCTTGGTATCCTCGGAGCCATTTCAGTAGCCCCGAAATCTTTAAAATCACGTTATTTCTTTGTTTGTTTGTTTACTGTCTGTCTGTCTGTACCATAACTCGTCTGTGGAGGTCAGAGAACAAATTGCTGGAGCTGGCTCTCACCTTCCACCATGTGGATTCTAGGTGAGCCATCTTGCTGGCTCCTAAAGAGGCCTTCCTGAGGTGACTGGGGCCTTCCTGAGGTGACTGGGGCCTTCCTGAGGTGACAGGGGCCTTCCTGAGGTGACAGGGGCCTTCCTGAGGTGACAGGGGCCTTCCTGAGGTGACAGGGGCCTTCCTGAGGTGACAGGGGCCTTCTTGAGGTTTGGGGCCCACAACAACCAGTGGGCTCTGGAGTGTCAAAGACAGGAGACCCCTCAGCAGGTCTCGCTTCCTCTGCCTGACTCTTGCTTCCTCTTGTGTCCCTCTTATGGCACTCCTGGCTGAGGTCATATCTCCTGACACAGCATATGCCAGGTCCCCACCCTCCAAACCAGTCTGAGCTGCCACACTGAAAGCGAAAGGATTTGGAACTGAACAAAAATAATAAAAACCATAAAAAGGGAAGAAGCGGCTGTCAGAATATTGGAAAGATTCCCAATAGGAATCCCCAGCCCTCAAGGGCTTGCCAGGCTCACAGCCTGGAAACTCCTTCCTGACACTATTTCCTGCTGGCTTGGGGAAGCACTGCTCAGTATTGCTGCCATGTGTGCCTGACGGCAGAGCTGAGTCTATAAGGTCACCTATAGTCTAAGGGAAGGGTATGGCTAAGGGGACACGGGGAAAAGGGATGGGGATGGGGAGGTCACACAGCACTGAGGCCTAAGCCCCTTCTGGAAGCAGCTGGTGAAAAGAAAGTCCTGCAGTTGGTGGCATCTGTGCCAGTGCATGGAGGCCTGGTACTAGGCAGGTGCTGTACGCTTCAAAATGATGCTGACAGTTGCCTAAGCCAGGATTCCCCATCCCTTCTGGGGCTATGAAGTGGGCTTGGAGATGTAGGAAGCAGGCCACCTTCACGACAGCATGCTCTGGCCAGGCAAGGGGTTTTCAGGCTACCACCATCAGGGCTGGTCTCCAGGCCTCACAGGAAGAAAGATGAAGGGCAGATGGCAGAAGGTGGAGAGATGGGAGCAGATGGATAAGTCAACTAGCAAAGGCGCTTCCGCCAAACCTGCATCTCTGGAATCCATGTGACGGAAGGAGAGAGCCGAGCCCTGAAAGCTGCCCTCTGACTGCCACATGTGTGCCACACTATGCATGCCCACACTTAACACACACACACACACACACCAAACAAACAAATGATGTAAAAATTAATTTTAGTTAATTAAAAACGTATTTATCGCAGGGTGGTGGCGGTGCATGCCTTTAATCCCAGCGCTCAGGAGGCAGAGGCAGGTAGATCTTCATGAGTTTGAAGCCAGCCTGGTCTACAGACACAAAGAAACTGTCTCAAAACAAAATTAATTCTTGTATGGATGTTTAGTCTACATGTATGTCTGTGCATTATATGTGTACCTGGTGCCCAAGGAGACCAGAAGGCGTTGGATCGCCTGGAACCGAGTTACAGATAGTTGTGAGGCACCTTGCAGATACTGAAAAATGAACTTGGATCTTGCAAGAACAGCCATTGCTTTCAACTGTTGAGACATCTCTCATGCCCAACCTACCATGTTTGAGTTTGGCAGAGGGACCCTGAGGAGAAGGTCAGAGGGTCGACATGTCTTGAAGGGCCACCATGTCCTCAGCTTAGCCTGGACACCCTGAGCTTGGCTCTCATTCTGGGTTACAATTCTGTGAGGGGAATGCTGTGCAGAGGGACATGAACTGGCCAGCAGTCCTCTTCCACCCAGGAAGGAGGATTGCTAATTTCCGTCAGGGCATGGCCTGAGGAATGTCCCTCTGCCCTGTCTACTGCTAGCTCATCTATTTTTCACTCCACTCCGTGTCCCATGAGGCCTCTTGTCTCTCCAGGCACCCACGTCCTAAGCAAACTCCAGATGCCATCCCCATCTTAACCCTCCTACAGCACCCGCTCCCTCCTCCCTCCACAGACCAGCCAGACCTGCCCTGTTGTCTTGAAGGCTACACACCGTGCACAGATCTCAGGGTCTGGGTGCAAATTCTCCTTCTGGCACTCTCTCCTTTGTCCACAGAACAAGAACAATAACAGCACATTACCTTAAATTTCTGAGTTAGGGACTTACAGTGGGGCCTTGGTTGGGGTGCCACTCAGCAACAGAGCTCACGATGACTTAGTTGGGGACCCAGGTTTGACCTCCCCAAAAAAGGTAAAATAAAAATAGTACCTGGTGTCATGAACTTATCTTTTTAAGATTTACTTTTGTTTATGTGTGTTTTGCCTGCATATCTGTATGTGTCTGGTGCCCTTGGTGATTAGAAGAAGGCATCAGATCCCCTGAAACTAGAATTAGAGACAGCTGTGAACCATCACGTGGGTGCTGGGAGCCAAACCTGGGTCCTCTCTCTTCACCACCACACACACCCTTAAAAGAATTTTTTTGAGGTAGGATCTCACTATGTAGGCTTAGCTGGCCTTAAATTTGCTTTGTAGACCAGCCTGGCCTCAAACTCAGAGGTCTGCCTGTCTCTGCCTCCTGATTGCAGGGACTAAATCATGTTCCACCATGCCATGAACTCTTGAACTATTACATGGTGGCTGGTACTATTCTAAAAACTGTATTACATTTTTTGAGTGTATATGTGTCTGTGTATATATGTGTGTGACTCTGTGTCTTTCTGTGTGTGTGCATGTGTGTCTGTGTGTATTCATATATATGCATCTGTACATGTGTGTCTGTGTGTCTGTCTGTGTGCATGTATGTGTGTCTCTTTGTGTGTCTTTGTTATATATATATATATATATGTGCATCTGTACATGTGTGTCTGTGTCTCTCTTTGCGTGTCTGTGTTATATATATATATGCATCTAAATATGTGTGTCTGGGGGCTGGAGGGATGGCTCAGCGGTTAAGAGCACCGTCTGCTCTTCCAAAGGACCCGGGTTCGATTCCCAGCACCCACATGGCAGCTAACAACTGTCTGTAGTTCCAGTTCCAGGCAAACACCAAGGCAAATAAATAAATAAAAGTTTAAAAAAAAAATGTGTATGTCTGTGTGTCTGTCTGTGTGCATGTATGTGTGTCTCTTTGTGTCTGTGTGTTATACATCTATATGCATCTATATATGTGTGTCTGTGTGCATTATGTGTGTCTCTGTGTCTGTGTGTTATACATCTATATGCATTATATGCATCTGTACATGTGTGTCTCTGTGTGCGTCTGTCTGTATGTGCATGTCTGTGTGTTTTTCTACGTGTCTGTGTGCATGCCACATCACATGTATACAGTTGCAGTAGCACGTTTCCTCCTCCTACTGAACTCAAACCCTGGTCATGAGGTTTGGTGGCAAGCACCTTTATCCCTGAGCCATCTCGCCACCCTATCTGGTGCTATTTGTACCCTTATTCCACTGTCTCACAGAAGAAGGATTTTGTCTCATTCACCAACTTCAGTGGCTGGAAAAGTACCAGGCACCTAAGAGACTCAATAAATGTGTGGAATTTCTCCCTTCTGTGATCTGTTCACGGCAACTGCTTTCCTGACACACTCGAGTGGGTGCAGGTGCACACACACACACACACTCACACCTTCGCTTTTGCAGTTTTTACCTCTTAAAGGGCCAGGTTCCTTCAGTTCCCACCGGGGCTTTCAATTTCAGCCCCTGTCTCCCCTCCCTTCCCCAGCCTCAGAACCTGCACTGAAGCTCACACAGTGGCTTGTGGCTGGGATTTTGATGATTTCTCAGCTCCCTCTCTGACTTGGCACTTGGGGCTCACGGTGGGGGGTGGCCAAGGGGAGGGGGTTGAAAGTGGCATGCTCCAGCTACTGGAACTGCCCTTCTTTGTGTGGTGTTGACATTTGGAAAGGGCTTCCCAGGTGAAGCCGGTGGAATAACTAGACACTAGGAGCCGTGTGGTCTCAAAGCTACTTTCGTGCTCCCTGTCTGTCAGATGAAAGGCCAGCAAGTGTCTGCCCAGGAAATCGGAGCCAGGCAGCTCCATGTAACAGGAGTCTCTCCCGCCCTGGCTGGGCAACAGTTGCCTACAACCCAGCTGTTGACACACTAAAAAAAGAAATTCCATGGTGACCAGTTGACTCTAGCCAGCACCTGATGGAAGGCAGGAGTTTGAAAATAATCCCTAATGACAGTCCAACCCCCCCTCCCCCGTTTCTCAAAGAAAGAGAAATGGGTGAAACTCAAGCTGGAGTTTTGAGAGGAGCTGGATGCTCAGCTGCCAGAGCCCTGGCAGAAGCTGTGAAGACTTGCCATCCAAGGTCACCAGGATGGCAGTCCTCCAGGCTGGCTAGTGCTTACAGACACCCACACCCTGGAATAGCAAGTTCACTCCATCCAGAGGGCAGTGGTCCCTGGAAGGCTGAGGGGCAAAGGACAGAAAACTGCCAGTCTGCTGTGCCAGACTCTGAGTGGGTTCCTCTCCTGGCCCCTGGCCCACACTGCCACATGGGCATTGGTGGGCCTCCTTCCAAATGCACTGGAACAGGGCCCTCTTGCTATACCGGGGTTCTGTATGGCTAAACACAGCTTTCTACAATTTGACAGGTACAGAAACCAAGCTGGGAGAGGTCAATTCTCCTGCCTGCCCCATAGAAAGTCGGGCTGTTTCTTCAGCAGGCTCTGCCACATCTCAGATCTGGGGGCCCTTGTTTTCCTATTCAGACTCCAACTGTAGGATCCCACCCCCTCTTAATACCTCAGCGGGCCTATCTGCATGGACTTTGCCCTCTGCCCTCATGGACCCAGCAGAAACACTGACTGATAAGGGGCCATTGCCCAGGTTTATAGTTTCCTCCCCGCCTCTCTGGCGACACCTGAGCCTGTTGATCCCCACCCCACAGTCATACAGTGGCACTCATCCACATTCAGTCACTGGGCAACATCCCGTATAGCCAGTCACCTGTACAACCTCTCACAGTTACATCACTTTTACCCAGACTTAGTCACAAGGGCACACCTCACACACTGCCAGCTACAGGAACAGTCACACATTACTCTATAGTCTTACACATAGGCATATAGTCACACCTTACGTGCAAGTACTTGAGAATGCCCACACACATACACACATGTGCATTCATCTCTGGGATAGTGGATGGGGGAGGGACCTAGAGAGGACTATAGCAAGTCATCTTCAAGGACAAGAGATGACAGAGGGAGGGAGATGAGGCCTTTGCCCGCTTTGCTTTGAAAGCCTGTTGGCCAGCATTTGATGCCCAAACCACATAAAGTGGGAAGGAGAACCACTTCCACAGACCTGGCTTTTTCTTTCCACATGTATTTATCTTTATTTTATGAGTGTGTATGGAGTTACAGGATGTGCTAGAAATTGAACTCAGGTCCTTTAGAGGAGTCACAAGAGCAGAGCTATTTGTCCAGCCCCCTATTCATGTTTAATACATGAGCCCATCCTGCTGGGGTTACATCTCAGGTGCACAGAGACCTGGGGTCAATCACCAGCCTTGGGCAAACCAGGGTTGGTGGTAGCCTGTACTTGAAATTGACACTTGGGAGGTGAAGGCAGGAACATTAAAAGATTAAAGTTGGTGGGCTGGAGAGATGGCTCAGAGGTTAAGAGCACTGACTGTTCTTCCAGAGGATCTGAGTTCAATTCCCAGCAACCACATGGTGGCTCACAACCATCCATAATAACATCTGGTACCCTTGTCTGTACACTGTATACATAATAAATAAATAAATCTTTAAAAAAATAGATTAAAGTTGGTGGTGTTGGTGGAGGGGTGCATGCCCTTAATCCCCGCACTCAGGAGACACAGGTGGGCAGATCTTCAAGTTCAAAGTCAGCCTGATCTACATAACAAAACCCAGGATAGGGGCTGGAGGGATGGCACAGCAGTTAAGAGCACTGACTGTTATTCCAGAGGACCTGAGTTCGATTCCCAGCACCCACATGGCAGCTAACAACTGTCTGTAGTTCCAAGATCTGACACCCTTACACAGTTATACATGCAGGCAAAACACCAATTCACATAAAATAAAAATATTTTTTAAAAAACCAAAAACCAGGCTAGCCAGGGCTATGTGGAGAAAAACCTTCCAAAAAGAAAAAAGGAGGAAGAAAGGAAAAAGTTTAAAAGTCATCTTAGACTTTAGAGCCTGTCTCAAATCTCAAAAATAAAACATAAAATAAAATAAATGAGGCTGGGCAGTAGTAGCACACGCCTTTAATCCTAGCTCTTGGGAGCCAGAGGCAGGTAGATCTGAGTTCAAGGCCAAGCCTGGTCTACAAAGTGAGTTTCAGGACATCCAGGACTGTTACATAGAGAAACTTTGTCTCAAAAAGCCAAAAATAAAGAAGATTAAGATGAAACATAATAATAAAACATAACAATGAAATAAAATGTTTTGGAAGCCTTTTCGGTGTACCTTGCTTGCATAGAACTACTACCTGCTGCCACCTTGTGAGCTGAGGTGGAATTGCAGACTCTGTACCCAGGGAGGGGCAGTGGCCTGGCAGGCGGGCCCAGGGTAGGAAGCCTGCATGGCCTCTTCTGAAGAAGCACAAGCTGTCTAAAGGCAGGTTCGTCTCCCACCCCCAACACATGGCACCACCAGGACTTGTGACTGTCGTTTTACACATACATTCCTTTGGCACAGGAAACTGTAGGTGAACCTAGCAGTGAGTTTGGCGGGTGCTCATGATGACCCAGGCCACCGTCATCAGTTACAACATATCCTAAAGCTGAAAGGAGTGGGTGCGGCTAATGATCCTCACCCTCAGGGTGCTCTTTAAATCCCTGCTCTAGCAAGACACCTACAATGTGTCACTTTTGAGACTGGAACCAACATGGTTCCAGACAGGGGCACATCATCTGGTCTCCCTTTCTTTTTTATTTGGGTTTTTTGCCTGCATGTACAATGTACATCATGTGGATCTTGGAGTCCATAGAGGGATGTCAAACGGTTGTGAGATGCTATGTGGGTCCTGGAAACCAGACACTGGGACTACTAAACTCAGTGCTCCTAACCACTGAGCCATCTCGATTGTATTTCACTGGTTTTTAAAGTTTGCAGGTGTGATGAGTAAGTTAGTCCTGTGATCAGGTGATGGTTGGCATTCTCACCTGTCACTTTATGCATTTCTCTCTGAAGTCACTTCCAGGAGGTCCCTGTGGTCCCCTGCCTCATGGGCAGGCTTTCAAGTAGTTTGTTTGTGTGTAGTTTTGTTTTGTAAGCATAAATTGCCACACAATACTGGCTTGTCTCCTCCGCCCCTCAAGCTGGCCTTATATATTCCTTACGTAGCTAAGAATGACTTTGAACTTAAGGTTTATTTTTATGGTTATGTGTGTATGCCACATGTGTGAGTGTGCTCAAAGGCTGTAAGGTGTCAGATCATCTGGAGCTGGAGTTTCAGGTGGTTGTGAACCTCCTAATGTGAATGTTGGGAACCTAACTCGGGTTCTCTGAAGTAACAAGGAGCATTAGAACAAGCATCATCTCTTAACCGCTGAGAAATCTCCCTACAGCCTATTTTTTATTCTTTTTTTCTGCGTTTTTTCGGTTTTTGGGTTTTGGTTTTTTATTTAAATCTTAAACATCTGATACTCTCGCCTCCTCCCAAGTCCTGGGTTTACAAGTGTGTACCATCATGCCTGTTTTACGTGGCACTACTGATGACCTCCTGTATACTAAGCCACATCTGCCAACCAAGCCACATCCTCAGCACTTGTTGCCACTGGGTCACTGCATGCAATCTATGAGGTGGAAGACAGTTTGTCGGCTGTGTTTTTCATGATACTGAAGTGATGACATTTTGTGAATAAGCTGTATTCCCTAGTACTCAAGGTCATGAACAGGCACCCTGAGTTGTTGTGGCTGCTGGAGACGTGGGTCCTCAGCTTCAGCGTGCTTAGCAGTCTTTCGCCTCCTGAGTCCTCAAGAAAAGCTTAAAGGAAAGCCTTCCTGGGAGCCCCTTCTACCTGAATTGTCCCTGACACTCAAAGCCATGCTCTAGGGTGGGCGAGGTGGTCTGTAATCTCGCCACTTGAGAAACTCAAATAGAAGAATCGTGGGTTCAAAGCCTGTGTGGGCTACAATGACAAGACCTTGACTCAAAAGGAAGACTGAAATAAATAAATAGCCAGATATGGTGGCTCATGCCTAGTCTCTAGCAGACAGGAGGCAAGAAGATCTCTGCCAAGTTCAAGGTCAGCCTAGTTTACGTAGAAAGTTCAGGCTAGGGGCTGGAGAGCGCTGACTGCTCCTCCAGAGGACCCTGGTTTAATTCCCAGCACCCATATGGCAGCTCACAGCTGTCTGTCACTCCAGGATCCAACATACTCACATAGACAAACATACAGGTAAAATACCAATGCACATAAAAATAATTATATATATATTTCAGTCTTGGGCTACATAAAAAAAAAAAAACCCCTGTTACACACACACACACAAAGGAGGTCAGTAAGATGGTTTAGCAGATAAAAATACTTGCTATGGTGAGAATGTTTGTCTGTATGCAGTAAAAATTGTTAAGTGAATAAAGGAATTATTTTGGCCTGTGGTGAGCACCGTAGCAATAGGCAGGAAATCAGAGTCAGGTAGAGATGGGTGAAGTTAAGTCATACTTGATCCAACAGCCAAAGAAGAAACATGTAAAGGTGAGCTATGTGCCATGGGTAATTGGATGGCCCAATTAAATAAATGATAAATGGAAATGGGTTGAATTAAGATGAAAGAGCTAGCTAGCAATATGCCTGAGACATAGGCCAAACAGGATAAAATTGATATAAGCACCTGAGTTATTTTTTGGGAGGAAAGCTGCTGTGGGCAGGCCATATCATAGCCATGACAGTTACCACACTGCCAGGGTTTGCTGGATAGGACTGTTTTGCATTCTGCAGGATGTAGATCTGAGGCCCCAGCTTGCCCACAGTCCAGTGAGTGTGCGCAATTTGAACATGAGATTATATTTAGCACTAGAAATATGTGTTTGTTTCAGGAAACAATGGCTGTACCTGCTGGGAACCCCAAAACAATCAGGCAAAAACAGGAAAGACCAGAAAACAAAAGAAAAGCAAAACACCCTTGAAAGTGAGGGGAAATCCCCAGAACACTAGGGGGGAAGAACAATCCCAACCTAGAATTCCTAGGGAAGCCACACAGAGGGGGCTGAGACCCCACCTCCTCCACAGAGCATTGCAGCCTCCCTATCTCCAGGACTTTAGGACAGGACAATGAAGCAAAAGGCATTTGTTGTACTATAGTAGGGGATGGTCAAGGACCCCACAGGGAATAAGGTGTCATGAGCTTTCAGGAACTGACTGTGTAGAGACCCCAAGTATGCTTCAAGGCTCCTCTGTCCCTGGCCCTAGGACACTAGGCTTAGACTGAGTGACCTCGAGAAGGTACCTCCTCTTTCAGAAATGCATTTTCTTTCCCCATTTGCAAACTGGGGATGTGAAGCTCCCAGATACCCTCTAAACACACATGAAGAAATGTCCTGGCATAAATCACACAGAATGAATAAAACACAAGAAAAACGGATGAACCCAGCTCCCAAGCACTTTGTTGTCCAGACCAATTTTTCTTTTATGGTTCAGGTGGATTACCTTTGAATGAAAAGTAATTAATGAGGGTGCAGTACTTTGGGTAAAGGGAAACTCTGAGCTTGCCAGCAATTGAGCTTTCTCTGTGCCTACGGCCGCCCATGTCACCTCAGGGCTTTGTCCCAACAAGCTTGAGAGAGCATGTGGCTCCCTATACAGCTGGAGAATGGAGGCTGCACCAGAGAGCCCACAGATACACAGCCCAAACATGGTGGCCACATCTGTAACCTTGGGAGGTAGAGATGGGATTGCTTTGAGATGGAGGCCAGCCTGGGTTACATAGTAAACTCTAGGCCAGAGTCTTTCTCTTTCAAAACACACACACAAAAAAAAGCAAAACTTCTTTGCATGTTGTGGTCTTTCTCCTATTCAGTAGCTAGACTCATTTTCTTTCCTTTTGTTTGTTTGTATGCAGCCCTGGAACTCATCTGTAGACCTCTATTCAGAGATCCACCTACCTCTGCCTCCAAGTATGTGCACCACTACTGTCTGACTCCTAAAGTCATTTTCTAAGGGAAGGAGGAAGACTGACTGCCAAGTGTGGTGACACATCTTTGCTCAGAATCATTGTTTTCATGAGCATTGCTGTTTGACCTACACGTGTGTCTGTGTAAGGGTGCCAGAACTGCAGTCACAGCTGCAGGCTGCCATGTGGGTGCTGGGAATGAATCCTGGGTCCTCTGGGTCCGCTGGAAGACAGCCAGCGATGATGGTACACATTTTAATACCAGAACCCAGGAGAAGGTGGTAATTAACTCTGTGAGTGCAAGGATAGCTTGGTCTACATAGGAGTTCATAGTAGTCAGGATTACAGTGAGATACTGCCTCAAAATGAGAGAGGGCAGAGGCTGGCGAGTTGGCTTAGGCAGTTAAGAGCACTGGCTGTTCTCCCAGAGAACCCAGGTTTCATTACCAGCACCCATATGTTGGTTCACATCGGTAATTCCAGTTGTAGAGGACACAATGCCCTCTTCTGGTCTCTGTGGGCACCAGTCACCCACATAGTACAAAGGCATACATGCAGACAAAATATCCATACATATTTTATGGATATCCATACATATTTATAATAAAAATAAATTTGATTTTTAATATAATGTTTTTTATTGCTGTGAAGAGACACCATGATCCCAGCCATTCATTTAAAAAAATTAATTGGTGCTCGCCTATAGTTTCAGAGGTTCAGTCCATCATGATCATGACCGGGAGCGTGGCAGCATGCAGGCAGATGTGGTGCTGAAGCTGAGAGTGCTACATCTTATAGGCAATAGGAAGTCAACTGACACCCTTGGCAGTATCCAGAGCATAGGAAGAAACCTCAGAGCCCAACCCCACAGTAACACCCTTTCTCCAACAAAGCCACACCTCCTAATAGTGCCACTCCCTATGATATTATGGGAATAATTCAAACTACCACAATCCACTCCTCAGCTCCCAAAGACCTTTAACAATATCACAATGCAAAATGCATGTAATCTAATTTCAAAAGTCCCCATAGTCTATCAGTTTCAACAATGTTTAAAAGTCCAAAGTTCAAAGTCTCTTCTAGATTCATATAATCTCTTAACTAAAATTCCAAGTTCTGCATCTCCATATCTGTCTACATCTCCAACTCCATTCAGCTTTGTGGACTGCACTGCACTTCTTTCCCTTGGGCTGGTCCCACTCACTACCCCTTAACAGTTTTCCTTGGCAGGTATCCATGACTCCGGCATCTCCAACATCTTGGGTAATTACAAAATTCCAACTATTTAATGTCTGGAATCTACTTATGATCTTCTGGACTCCTCCAAAGGCATGGGTCTCTTCTCCAGCTCTGCCCTCACACAGCTTGTCTGGCTCCACTCCACTGCTGCTGCTGTTCTTGATGGTCATCCTATGGCACTAGCATCTCCAAAACACTGGAGTCTTCTGCGGCAACCGGGCTGCACTTTCACCAATAGCCTCTACTAGGCTGTCTTCATGGTGCTAAGCCTTGACTTGTTTACATGCCCCCTTAGTCCTGGGCCATCAGCTGCGACTGGGGCTGTACCAATGGCCTTTCCAGGCCTCTCACAGGGCTAAGGCTCAGCTGCTCTCCGTGACCCCTTCACACCTTCAAAACCAGTACCATCTGGGTGATGCTTAAACATTACCAATGTTTGGCTGCCAGCATGAGGTACAGCCTTGGCTGCCTCTGGAACACAGCTTCTCTGTGCTCTCAGGAAACACTTCCCAGAAGACTTCACCTCAGTGATGCTGGTCTTTTTTGTTTGTTTTTTTGTTATTGTTTTTCCAGACAGGGTTTCTCTGTGTAGCTTTGGAATCTGCCCTGGAACTTGCTCTGTAGACCAGCCTGCCCTTCAACTCACAGGGATCCTCCTGCCTCTGCTTCCCAAGCATTGGGATTAAAGGCATGGACTACCACTACCCTGCTCAACTGCTTTTCTAATCCACAGTCCCAAGGTCCATATTATTCCTAACAAAAGCATGGTTAGCCCACCCCTACAGTGACACATTTCCTGCAAAAAAGCCATACCCCCACTCCAACAAAGCCACACCTTATAACAGTGCTACTCCCTGTGAGATTATGGGGGGCCAAATGCAAACTACTACATATGAAAACAAACCAAAACAAAACACAGAAGTAGGTGGATCTCTGTGGCCAGCCTGGTCTACACAGTGAAAGTCAAAAAAATAAATAAATAAATAAAATAAGCCATCCACAAATGAACAGTCTCTTTCAAAGCAGACGCAGAGGACACTTGTGAAATCCTAAAAGTGGGCAGCCCACTAGCCCACCTGTTCTGCTGCCTCGGAGGCAACACCTGTTGGAAGGAGTCCACTGCCAACAAGAGCCAGCCCTGGCAATGCTGCACCCAGCCCTGTGCAGGCTCCACCCTGATGCTGAAACTACCATGATTGGGCAATGCTGTGTGATCCGCCCTGGGGGATGGGCAGGCAGGTCTGTGATGGTCTGAAGAGCCTCCTGCCCTGAGTCAGTGCAGGTCCCAGGCTCCCAGGAGTCCCATTTGTTACAAAAGACCCAACCTAGCCACCGGGCACAGGAATAATAAAAGAAGCAGATGAGAAGGCAGCCTTGGGGTTGGCATAAACCATGGGGCTGAATCAGACCTGTGCTGACTCCTGGAGAGGGCATTGTTTGCCATCTGTCTAAGAGTTTTAGCGGCCAGGGTAGCTGGCAAGCTGCCAGCACCCTCTCACAGGTGAAGGGTTGATTGGCTAGAAAACTGTACTAACAAGGAAGTGTCCCCAGTTGGACTGCACACACATATAAATAAAATAACCTTTTTATTTTTATTTGAGACAGGTTTTCTCTGTGTAATGCTGGCAGTTCTAGAACTCACTCTGGACCAGGCTAGGCTGGCCTTGAACTCAGAGACTCACCTGCCTCTGCCTCCCAGGTGCTCCATTAAAGGAAAGCACCACTACACCCAGCTTGTTTCTCTACTTTTCAAAGTTGAAAAGTTATCATCTCCAGCCATCCCCTAAAGGCTCTTCAGTCACTAACCCCTGAGCAAAGCCATGGGGCTGTCAAATTCTTGGTTTACTAAAACTTTCAGCCCTGACTCTTAGGTTCAACATATATGACAAGGGCCCACCTCAGTCAGCAAGGCTGGAGACCTGCGGGAACAGAAGTAAAATGCTTGATTCCAAGGAGTGCTCACTTCCTGACTCCTGTGGATGCCTTTGCAGTCAACGTTGACTCGGCTCTGCTCAGGCAAAGGATTAGGTCCCAGGATTCTCAGCAGGGCAGTACTGCCTCCTAGTGGGTAGCTGGGGAACTTACTCTTCAGAGGTTTATAAAATTGTCACTAGTCTCTGGAGTGCAGGATTAACTGCCTGGAGTGAGGAATTACTGCTGTCCATGGAACTGAATCCATTAAGTATAAAATACAAAACAACTTTTAACACCCAAAGGTTAAAACATGTCTTTAATCCCAGCACTCAGGAGGCACAGACAAATCTACAGTGAGTTCCAGGACAGCCAGGACTGCTTCACAGAGAAATCCTGTCTCAAAACAAATAATTTAAAGTTTAGAAAAGCTTGGACACTATGGGTTTCAAAGTGGCACACACCTGCAATCCCAGCTAACATATCAAGGGAGGAGCAGGTAGGCCACCCCGCCCCATGTTTCAGTCCAGGAGTTATTTGCATGCCAGCTGTGAGGATCTGTCTACTGGTGAAAACAATGAATGTACAGTTCAGCAGTGTTGGCCCTGCCATGTCTTACTTCTCCATAGTTCCAGCCCTTTCCTTTGCTAAAGTTAACACTGGTCTGTGTGCATCTCTATTGTAACTTTCCTGTATGGAATGACCAATGTGGAATGCTTTGAGTAACTTTGCCCTCTCATACTTAATTTTATAAGCTGTTTATTACTTTATAAGGAAGGCCTCGTATGCTCGGATTTTCACCCTCAGTGCTGAAGATCAAACCTAGGGTCTAGAGTATGAAAAGCAATTCTGTCTAGTGAAAGAGATCCAGGTGAATAGGTGCTTGGCACTCAAGGCCCTGGGCTGACTGATACCCTTTCAGATAGTTGTTGTTACCCTCACAAGGCCCATGGGCTCAATATCAAATGTCACCAAATGACTACCACAAAATAGGATTGATGCCATTGTTTTTGTTTATAAAACAAAACAAAACAATACAAAAAAGTCCAAGGGGATGAGGCTGGACTTCAGTTGATAATCAAGTACTTGCATGTTTAGCATGCACAAAACCCTGGGTTTGGTTCCTCAGTACAGAATAAACTAAGCATGCTTGAGGTGCTTATAACTCCCAGGGGGTGGAGACAGTGGAGTAGGGAGGTCAATGAAAACCACTTTGTTCCCAAAGCTAGCACGAACACCCTCAACATCAGTCCACTGTGAGAAAATGCACACACAGCTCAGCATTTTGGTTTCCTTCTCTTCTGGCTGTTTGCCGTTTCTCTTGGAAATCCTCCCTGGGATCCCCACCATCAATAATGGAACTACCTAATGCTGAAGGCATGAGCATTTTTGGTCACCATTTCATCTGACTGCTAGAATCCTTGGGAGTCACAAGCTCTAGAAAAACCACCAGAGCAGGGAAAAGGTCCAGGAGCAAGAAGAGAGGTGTGCTGAGCACCATGGTGGCTCACACCTATGCCAGCAGTGGAGATGTTAACATAGATTGCCCAGTTAAAACCAGCAAAGGATCTAGAGTGAACAGCCTCTCGAAAGCAAAAGGGGCTGAATAAAGACATTGCTCCACCAGTAAATCACAAATGCCTTTAACTCTAGTTCTAAGGAATCAGATGCCCCCTTCTGGCCTCCATGGATGCCTGCACTCATACATGAAAACACAATACTATACTATTATTCTATACTAACAGTAAGTAATGTGGCCCTGGGACAAAGGCAAACTGCAGCCCTTTGGATTCCACAGAAGGGCGGGCTTGCCTGCTACCACTGCACATTACTAACCCCCCAAACCCACTTAAGAACCAGCTAACTGCCCCTTACACATGTCTCTCAAATGCCAATCTCTTATCAAGGCCAGCCTGGTCTACAAAGTAGTTTCAGGATAGCCAGGGCTACACATAAAAGTCTTGTCTAGGGAAAGAGACAAGTTTTTATTTGCAAGGGCTGGCCTGGTTTCTCTTCTTTATACCATTAAGAGGTATAAATAAAAACCCTCTGGGAGGTGCTGGCACAGGCCCTTAATCCCAGTAATTGAGGCAGAGACCAGCCCCTCCCACAAAGCCAAGACAAACCTGTTCTTCTCTATTGGCATACTGTTAGCACCTGCATGCACCCATGGGGAAAAGCACTGGATCCTCAAGTTAGACTTAAGGCAGTGCTCTTTTTTTTTTTTTTTTTTTTTTTTTTAAACTTTATTTATTTATTTGCCTTGGTGTTTGCCTGGAACTGGAACTACAGACAGTTGTTAGCTGCCATGTGGGTGCTGGGAATCAAACCCGGGTCCTCCGGAAGAGCAGACGGTGCTCTTAACCGCTGAGCCATCTCTCCAGCCCCAAGGCAGTGCTCTTAAACCTAAGTTAAGGAAACCTTGATATTACTCAAGAACACAGGTACTTCTTGTTCTGACTTGTTTTACTTCACAAAAAACACTTGCCCAAACTTTATGACTAGAATGTAGTGGAATGGCTTTGTAACTAGGGGGGGGGGGGGCAAGGTTCAAGACCTCTCCTTCCTGAGTTACCAGCAGCAAACTGACAATATGCCAGGTTTGGATTCAGGAGTGCCTTGTGCTGATGTTCCCAAGTGTGCTCATCTATTGCAATGACACCATATGGAATGACTTGCCCATTCCATGTCCAAACTCAACCAGAAATGGCAGCCTAGTTGTGTGCTGCTCCCAGTCAGATAGCACTACACAGCATACTCATCACCTTCCTGACTTTCCCAGAAAAGCTGGACAGTAACCTTTTAGGCTACAAAGCATAAAACCATCAGACTGCAATTTGAGACTGGCGGCTGCTAACAATGCCAGCACTTTCTGGAGGTTAGGGATGCTCTATACTCAATGCTGGCTGGCTCCACTTTATCCAACATCTGTCATCAAAAGCACAACTCAGCTCAAGCCCCTTGACATTAAAAATATATCTGCAATATTCTGGTTTCTCTTCATATCATATCAATCTTTCACCTTTTACTAAAAGCTTCCATGAAGAGGAACAATTCTGAGTCTTAAACCAACTTGCCTGCTAAAAAACAAAACAAAAACCTCTAGTCCTGTATGAGAACAGCCTGTGCTTTTATTTAAATTTTACAGATTGGTGGCTTGCTTGCATGTATGTCTGTAAGTGCATCAGATTCCCTGTGAACTAGTTACTAGACAGTTCTAAACTGCCCTGTGGGTGCTGGAAATTGAACCTAGTGTCATCTGGAAAGGCAACCAATGTTCATAACCACTAAACCCATCTCTCCAGCCTTTAATTCACTCTAGGGCTAACTCTTCACAACAGTGCTAAGATTCTATGGAAACACAATTTTGTATAGTGTTGAAGATGGAGCCAGGGTGTGCATAAAATTACTCATGTTATTTTTAAAAAAACAAAATAACCTTTTCCCAACCACACTGCCCTTGAATTATAAGTCTTTTTGAGTAGCCTATGAGGGTTTACTCAATTGGTACATGGTTAAGTAGCAGAGCACTTGTGTAAAATCCTGGGTTTAACACCCAAGCCTCCTCTTAAATAGTAATTAAAGGTATGGGCTAGAAGCAGAATTTAGAATCCAAACAAGGAAATGTTGTATGTACAAAATCCCAGCTGACTATCACAGCATGCCTCAAAAAGTCCTTCTTAGGATCAAGGTCACCTCATTTATCAGGTTTGCAATAAATACTGTATAAGACATTAATGTATAAGGCTGTATAAATATTAATATAAAAATGTAAAATAAAATTCAATGTTACCAGAATGTTTAGATAAAAATATACTCCAACCCAGTTTTTTGTCAGTGTCTTTAATCATAAAAATCTTTTATGCCCCTTCCCCAAAGGAAAACCAGAAGGCAGCAGTCTGGCAATATAAAAATAGACAACTGGAAGAGATTATTGACAACTAAACCCCACCTGGGATTCTGAAAAGAAAAGCACATTTAGACAAGGCACTAAACCAGCGATTTGTAGAGAACTATGGATGTTTATTACCTGTAACTCTTCCATATTAACAGTGCTAGGTCACTCCGGAAAACCTTAAGTACCTAAATGGTACATGAAGGTTACCTACATTACAATTATGTACATCAGTGGTAACCTATAATGAAATGAGAAACCCACATTTTTCTTAATTATCACTGAGTACTAATAATGACCTCTAGTGAACCTATAGCCACCATAACTTTTAGCATTACACTCAAAGTGATTGAGATTGGCTGTGGCCTACA